>CM051699.1:25836265-25843765 GCA_028022725.1 Lycodopsis pacificus
ATGAGGAAGCATGTGTGTGTGTGTGTCGTTGCAATAGTGTGTGTCGTTGCAGAAGTGTGTGTGTGTGTCGTTGCAGAAGTGTGTGTGTGTGTGTGTGTGTCGTTGCAGAAGTGTGTGTGTGTGTGTCGTTGCAATAGTGTGTGTGTGTGTGTCGTTGCAATAGTGTGTGTGTCGTTGCAGAAGTGTGTGTGTGTGTGTGTCGTTGCAATAGTGTGTGTGTGTGTGTCTCTCGTTGCAGAAGTGTGTGTGTGTGTGTGGCTTTTCATCACCAGTCAGGTTTTTATACATTTGATATTAAAATGTCGAGCACTCGATGTTACTCATCTTGTTCTACGTGGGACGTAGTTAATGACTTTATTACAAACATTGACTGTAAATCGTGTGAAACAAAATGAACAAATATTACATAATTAATACATATAATGATAACTTAAAGAAGATATAAATACTGCCTATGAACTGTAGTCTAGAGACAACTTGATTTCAGTGAATATTTAGAGTCAAACTAAATAATAAATACATTTCTGACTCGATGCCACATCACACACTTCCTGTTTCCATGGACAGATTTTCCTTCAAAATAAAAGCAGACCACCTCACAGTTCAGATTAGTAGAATGATCACACTGTACGATCAAAGGGTTAAAGAACACAGTATGGAAATATTTAGGTATATATCTTATATCACGGCATGACCTAAACATATCAATAATTATTATTTATAAGCCACATCACACGGCCCTAATGAGTCATCTTGATGTTTCTATTCTCAGTTGTTCTCACTGAACTCATCTCCATAAAAACACGACATCACTTATAATAAATCATAAGTTCATTCAAATCTTCTTGGCCGATATATAAATATATATGTTTAAAGTCTGACTTTCTTCCCAGCATGCACAAACATTTTTGTAATTTTTCTTAAATGGAAACTTTTGTTCCCGATCAGCTGTTTCCCGGATATATATATTTATATCGTCTTCGTCTCCAGGCAACATTAAAAACATGGCCGACACTCGCCGACATGGAAGAAGTACGACCACGAAGAGCCAAAGAGCTCTCTGGAATCAAAGGAATCAAAGCAAATGTGGATTTATCTGTTGCACGTCAAGGCCTAAACCGAATGTGTGCGTCACACACTCAGCACATGGTCGGCTCAGCGGAGTCTCACTCTGCTCTGTGACCGTGAGGATCAGAGCTCAGCTTGAGCTGTGAACCTGCAGCGAGTGCAGCAAACAAGGAGGAGACGAGGTCTTCACTGATGGTCCTCTGACAGACAGTTCGTCCTGTGTGAATGTATATGAGCTGGAAGCTAAGCTAACCCAGCTAGCACCTGGAGATACTCCACTACCCATCATGCTCCTGGCTGTCACACTTCTCTGACCTTATAGCCGATGTATTAGTTCATGCACTGAGTCCTTCTGCTGGTTTCCTTCTCCCTTATTGACAGAATGACACATACTGACGTGCATTACACGATATGTAACTGTTATTATCATGTAAAAACATCTGTACTACAAACCTGTTGGTTAAAATAGGCACAACTCTGCAGCTTGGTCTCAGTGTTAACCATTAACAACACATGGCCTCAGGAGGGGAACAGCTGTTTAATTATCACACCTGTCTTTCAACTAAATAACCAGTCACTCAAGCAAAACACACACACACACACACACACACGCACACACACACACACACACACACACACTCCTAAAGGTGAAGTACGGCGCACCAACCGGATGTTTGGCTTCGTATCAAACTGGTTTGAACATTTTAAAACAACCTCTGGTACTGTCACGGTAATGCAAAATAATTCATAATAAATCCATATTAATTAGTGGCCGCACCTTTGTTTGCACAGAGGCCTTTCACAGCAGCTTCAACGCAGGAATTTAATGAACCGGACCCCGATGATTGACAGAAGCAGCTCCTCTAAACCTGCCGAGTAAAAACCTGCTGACTGGAGGTTTTCCCCTTTAAATGCAGCAACTTACAGCTGTAAATACCTGTGTGTGTGTGTGTGTGTGTGTGTGCTTCACCTGTCTCACCACTATTCCCTTTGTGCTGACCCACCCTGCAGTGAAGTGTCGCACCATTCACTCTCTAAACCAACAGACGTTTAGTTATGATCACTCTGTAAACATGAACACGAGTATTAAACTTGATCAACAAGGTTCAGCTGCTCTTTAAACAGCTGGTTCAGCCCTGGTTTAAGATGAGGCTTGGTCTTATAGTTAAACACACAGGAGACAGACATGCCAGTACTCAGTCAGTGCAGAGGAATGACAAAACATTTCATCATCTCAACATCTGTAGGACACATCAGACTGCACCAACGCTGGAGTTAGTTTGTTTTAACTACTGTGGAACTATGATAAGTTATCACTTTTCATTGTGACGCTGCAGCCGTTTGTGCCTGTGTGTCTATATGCGTTACAATACAACCATCTGGTGTTGTATGTGCTGCTGCACGAGTGTGAAACAATAGGACATGAACACACACACAAGGAGGAAGTAAATTCCTGGACCACGGCTTCCCAGCTGTGACTGTGACACACACACACACACACACACACACACACACACACACACACACACACACACACACACACACACACACACACCTTGTATTAAATACATTAGAAGTGTAACTGTACACACAGAAAGCCCCTTAGCATTGCTTCATTTCTTGTCTTGAAGATTTCAACACATTTTAAAGTGATTTAAATGAGAAATTCCTCCCACAATATTGCAAAATGTACCGTTTTATGATGTTATTGTTATTTGTACTGTTTACATGCCATACATAAGCATCTCAGATGTGGGATAGTTGACTTCCTGTGCTTCACTCAAAAACAGTACAAAAAATAAAAGTGAGCGGGCATAAACACAGCCTGGTATCATCGCTTCCCTCCTCACGTGAGAGGTCTATAACAGCCAGATGTCTGCTGTGGTTCTGCCACCGATATTGATTCGTCATTAACCGATCTCTATCTCTGCTGAAGGCCGTCGTCTGCCTCCGCTTCCTCTATCAGAGCCACCGTCACCTTGAGAAACACGAGGCCAGTCGTCCTGTTTCAACAACCCCGAGTGACGTCAGACCCTGTGTGTTGGTAGACACTCAGAACCCACGGAGCAGATCTCCACGGCCACATTAAGCCGATGCTGGTACTTAGTGTAAAGGACAAGGTATGACTGAAAGAGAAGCGCGCTGTCTCGTCTCCACTACTGAATACAAACAGTCTCTTGAACATCCGTGAGCGAGCGGGCCTTTTAGAGAAAGCCTGCTTCATCAAAGTCAAATCGTTTTCTTTGGTTTGGTGCATCACACGCCTCTCAGACGGGTAAACAGAAGCATGCCGCGTGCAGATTACTGACGTCATGCTACAGGAATTCTCAGAATAAACCACAAACGAAGTGAAGTGCGGCTTAATGTGGGTTTAAAATGAGGAAATCCTTCCTTTGCGGTCACCTCTACTACAAGAGGAGAGGTCTAAAGATGGACACATAGCTAACGATTTGTGTTAAAGAGCTGTGAACACGTCTGGTATGTGTTGTTTACACTGGACTGTATGATGAGAAGTATTTCAGGAATCGTTCTGGAGTGCGAGTACAAAGACAGTCAATACGCTGTGAAAGACAACACTAAATGATCTTTTTCTTTTGTGTTTAACCAGACGGCCTCAGGGCCGTCTGTGGAACTCAACCCGGCCTCACCCTAAAGATATAGTCCAGGTATTTTACTCTGTGGTAAGGCTCGACAGCAACAGTTGCCATTTTGAGAAACTGGCAACCAAATATTGGCCTTTGGCTGCCATCAATGGCAACCAAAAATAAGGTAACAAACAGCCAAACGTGCACCCCAAAACGTGTGTTAAAAGGGAATCTGTGGACAACCAGACAACAGTGGCACTACTGGTGTTTTATGAACATGAGAGGGAAGCCTTCGCTAGCTGCTAAGCTAAAGTACGACAGCCAATGTTAGCAGAACGGAACAGCTTGTGAACAACTGGAGGACGAGCGAGAAAGACGCTAAAAAGAGGAAGAGCGCAATGAATGCTCTAAGAAAACTAGCTGTGCTGTGCAAGAGCAGCTACAGCTGCACTACCAGGCGGCAACCTCCGGTTCTACCGAGTGAAGCCGATGCTTCATGTGTTAAAGCTGCATTCTCTCTAGTGGCCACCAGGGGGCGACTCCTCTGGTTGTATAGAAGTCTATAGAAAATGACTCTACTTCTCTCTTGATTTATTCCCTCAGTAAACATTGTAAACATGAGTTTATGTCTCAATCTCTAGTTTCAAGTCTTCTTCAATACAGCATGATGTTCATTTAGTACATGATGGTCCATTTAGAGTCACACAGACCATAAAGCAGGGGATGCTTTAGGGCGGGGCTACACAGTGATTGACAGGTAGACCAGAGACGTATACGGCGTCTCTAGTCACTCCTCCTCAGTCCAGATATGCTCACTTCCTGTTCACTGGTTGCAAAAAAACAACATGGCGACAACGAAATGGCCGAACTCAAGGCTTCAAAACATCAGTCCACAAACTAATGGGTGACATCACGATGACTACGTCCACTTTTTAAATACTGTATGTACGCTACCAGTGACAAGCTGGCAACCAGCAACCAAGCTGCCGCCTGGTTGCCAGCCAGCGTTGAGCCGTATCAGGATTCAGTCGACGGGGAAATAACCGAATCTTCTTTTGGTCTCGTGGTCAGGAGGCCGGTCTCGCTATCAGCTGGTCATCCTCCTTCACTGTTCTCTAAAGAGGCTTCAAACAGAGACTAGAAAACTCACGCTATGTTTCCTGCTCACATTCCTATCCAAGCCACGGGTTTCATACAGAGCGGTAGAACCAAATACAGGCATCAACGAGGTGATTAGGAGGACATCCTTTAATCCACAGGTTTCAGGTTTGAGCCCCAAAGTGTCCTTCAACAAAAAACATTCTATACTCCGCTCCTGTACTACTGTACTCACTCCTGTACTACGCTCCTGTACTACTGTACTCACTCCTGTACTCCACTCCTATACTACTGTACTACTGTACTCCACTCTTATACTCCACTACTCCGCTCCTGTACTCCGCTCCTGTACTCCGCTCCTGTACTCCGCTCCTGTACTCCACGCTGTGATTTTTGAAGTGTAATGGTTATACCTGCGTCTTGGTGTCCTCGTATTGAATTTAGTTTAGTTTAGTTGTTGTATTTGTTTTTGAGGTTATATGGACTCATGTGTCTGGATTAAATGATCTGTTTTCTGTGATATTTGTTAAATGTTACATGACCGTTGCTGTCTTCAAACGTTGTATTCCACTAACCTGTGTTCTATGTCAGGAATGCTGTTATTCTGTGTAGCATATAATAAGCATGTTGATGCTTATTATATGCTACACATACGATGTCTGCTAGCAGCACAGGGCCCAGATAGTGTTATTAACATAACAGCTATAAAAACGACATAAATCAGACAATAAACCTCAGTTTACTAAATAGATGTGAATAGTTCTACTGGTGTTATAACGTGGATAGTAACTATGAGAGGTGTTGAAATGTTGTTGTTGTAGCTCAGCTTTAAGCTGGGTTTCTAGACAGACAGTCTGTCTGTCTCTCTCTGTCTCCGTGTCTCTTTGTGTCTGTGTCTCTCTCTGACAGTTTTAACTAATTCAGCTAAAAGCCCCACACCATTATGATATAATATGTTGCCTGTGCTTCGATTTGTAGTTGTAACAATCACCACTTCTTTGTCAATTTGTCACACAAACAGCCTAAACAAGCCTGGTTAGCTTCTATATGCTAGCAGGTTAGCTGCGTCCGTTCTCGGACAGCTAGCTAGCTAGCTCGCTAGCGACAACTGTAGCTAAAAACAACACAAAAACAAGGCATGAGAAACAAGCTCACGGCGGTCACACGGTTTGTTTTCTACCGTTATGGCCACAAAAATAAACAAGCTGTGCACGTCTGACCGCCGTGTGTCCGATAATGGACCTCTGTGGCCCCCCCACCTTGTACACATCTCCGTATGTGCCGCTTCCGATCCGCTGGATCAGCTCGAAATCCTCCTGCGGATTCCTCCGCGACAGGTCGACACTGGAGTTCATCATTTCACAACAACTGGTACGGTTTGCGGCGCAGATCGCGCGCGGGTTTTTTTAGACGAAACCACCCAAATAACGTGCGGGAATAATGTATATTTCTTAAAGAAAAAAACAACAACAATACGGCGTCAGTGAATCCCAGCCCGAGTCCACTGTCGCTCCAACATGGCTGCCACACTGCGCAATGAGCATGCGCAGTGGACATCATGGCGTAGCCGCTGAAGTGAGTCTTGACACAAGGCGACATGGATTTAATGATTAAAGCTGTGAAATAAATATCTATCTCTGTTGTGTTTCTTTATTTTATTGTTTAAATTGTGCAAATTAAATAAACTAAACAAAAACTAAACTATGGTATTTTACCTTTTTTTAACACAAAGACATTTGGTGATAAAATAATACGAATCAATCACGTTAATTTCTATTTAATTTTATTTATTTTGCAAAATGTATGGATTTAAGACAAAGACATTTGGTGATAAAACTACAGAATACTGTAAAGAATACAATCACGTGAATTTACTTTTGAAAAAAAGGTCAAATAAAAACAGCTTAGTTTAGTTTATTTATTCATTGTATTTATTTATTTAAACATATTTCCCTTTGTGGGATTAATAAAGTATCGATCTATAATTTGCACAGTTAAAACAATAAAATAAACAAACATAACAGAGATGAATATTATCACAGTGCAGGAAGAGGAAAAAAGCCAACTGGGCGTGTTTGAAGCCTCCACCTATATAATGTTAAAATATTAAAATACTACAGAGAACATAAAATACACAAAAAACACGATATAAGCCCTGCGTGGCCTCGTCTGGCCCCGCTGTATGAAAGTGGGCTAAGCGGGGCTAAACATTGTGATGGGGTCTGTGTTACAGGAAGAACTAAAGTCCCATTACAGGATGAAGAGCGTGATATTCTATATTTATGACCAACAAAAGAGCCACACAATCAATGATGTGATGCTAGGAAGAGTTGTCTGTGTGGCAAGAGTCTGTTTTAGCTTATTCTTCTGTGCAGTAGGCCTAAGACGCCGTGTGGTGGGGGTGACATGTTCCTTCTGTACATTTGCTAAAGACGACAGCCCCTTTTTATGACATAAACTATATTGCATGTTCATTGGCTTTGGAGTTTGAGGAACACTGCTGGTTTCTGGTCTTTTTGTGGAATTTGTTGACAATACAAAGAACAGAATAACTCCATCAGAATGATCCACTCGTCAGGCTTCTTTCAAATGCAGTTGAGATTAAATTAAATGAAGGATATGAAGATGCATGAGTGGATTACTGAACAGGCTGACCGGGTGCTTCACCTATAACATGTTACTCAGAGAGACACGAAGACACACGAAGAGACTCACAGCGACTATGAAAAGATGCAAAACAACAAAGAGA
>CM051699.1:25848765-25863765 GCA_028022725.1 Lycodopsis pacificus
GAGTCTCTCCTCAGCAGCAGGAAGAGTCTCTCTGCAGCCTTCAGCTCACTGACTCTGTGGATCCCAGCAGACGAGCTGAACAGCACCTTACCTGCCGTCTGACACACCTGAGACACACAAACAACAAACAGAGCCGTCCAGCGTTTAAAGAGTTCACCCTGGAGCCAAAAATGCAATTTGATAAATTGTCTGAAGAAGTCGTGCTGGATCCTTAAAATGAAACGACGGTGGATTGTTGAGGCGATACTGATATTTGACAGTAAAACATAAATCAGGTTTTGACATATTTTGGTTCCACCTCACCTGAAACTAAATCCACTAACATCATAAAAAATATACTTTTATGAATTAAACATCAATCTTGATGTTTAATTCATTTATATAGTATAAATTATATATATATATATTTAAACAATAATTTATATATATGTATATCTTTTATTTTAATATATAAATTAATATATATATATATATATATACCTATATATATATATATATATATATATATATAAAAAAAATCATCGTTTAAATATAATTTATTTTAATGTAGAAAATTCTTAATGTATTTGTTGAAAAAAAGTTAATTCATTAATTAAAAGTGAATAAACAAAAGCTGTAAAATAAAAGTGGTGGCGTGTAAAGGCATAATATGTTTGTAGAAGTACAAAGCAGCAGAAAAAGAAAATACTCGAGTAACGTACAAGTACCTGGAATTGTACCGGTTACTTGAGTCAATGTATTTAGTTACTTTGCACCACTGGAAGAAGCTAATTCCGGAAGTTACCTCAAACTAACGTTTACCGAATGGAGTTTTGAACGGCCGTTGGTTTTTGTCGTTGTAACCGTTGTTTTTTTCTTCTGCTCTCGTAACTGACACAAAAAGAACCACTCACATCTTCAGCGGCCAGCTTCTTCTTCACCTCTCCGATTAAGAACCGCTCCATCCCGTTACCGGCGGTGCAGTAGTAGCGAACTAAACTCCCGTTGCTGTCCGGTTCACTCATAATGTCGTACAACGAGTTCAGTGTCGACAAAAACGCTCATTTCTTCTACTAGAGAGTCGCCATATTGGCTTGTTTGTTTACACCGGAAGCGGAACTACGTCATCGGACTGCAGTGACCGGTCGTGGCCAGCAGGGGTCTCTCTTCTCACAGAGGAGAAAGTCACAGATGGAGTAAACTGGAAAACAGAAACAATCTGCATAATAAATAACATTTACCACAGTATGATTGTAATTCAGAAAAAATAACAAAGACTTGTTCGTGTTCATGTTCTGTTTAATAATGGCATGTTGATGTAATACAGCAACGCAGAGTCCACAACAAGCCTTCATTTCGTGATTAATTTTAATACTTGAATTGAAGTGGGAGCTCTTATCAGTGCGCGCACACGCACACACACACACACACACACACACACACACACACACACACACACACACACACACACACACACTTAATACCTAAATCCCTCGCTGCACACATTAGGTATTCAGACACAAACTTAAAAACAAAACAACAAGCTGCAAAGGTACAAGTGCATGCACATAAACTCACATTAAACCCACGCTGGTTTCAGACAGACACAAAACACACACACACACACACACACACACACACACACACACCTCTGCTGCCGTGTACTACCTGGAGGCAGCTCTGAACAGGTGTTCCCTCCAAAGCTGTGAGGAAACCTCTGACCAACTCTGCAGCAGAAACAAGCGCTTTCACACAATTCTCACTTTTTTTCCTGAGAAATCCTCCCATCTGTGTCTCACTCTCGAACACGTTTTAATCTGCCTCTCTTCACTCTCTGACACTTTAATAACCCCCCCCCCCCCCCCCCCCCCCCAGACATATTTAATCCCCATACTTTATTTGATGAACCGTGTTCTGCTCTTTGCTTTGTCATAAACCCTTCACACGCTGACAGGCCGCTGTCTCCAGACAATGTGACGACTTATGCTGAAGTAAATATGTTTATATAACAGCGAACATGCTGTTACATCAGACTGATGCCTCAGCGGGATTTGATCCCCACTCAATGTGTCATTTCTCACATTCTATCGATGAATATCCAAACAGAAACACATCAGAGTCATACAAAGGTTTTGGGGAGCAAATGTTTAATTTATGTGTACGTTTTCTTTTTGTCAACATGAATGAATTTGGACGCCCTGGTTGCTTCTTTCATTCTTGATCCTGGAAGTTTGGCTGCAAACTGTGATTGGATTCAATGGGCTCTACTTTGTGCCTCCTCGTCTCCTCGTCTCCTCGTCTCCTCGATCCCCGGCTCCAGCGCTCCGCTCTGAAAGCAAACCAACGTCCTAAAATGCATCTCGAGGAGAAAGGAGGCTTCTTCTGAGGAGCTGTAGGTGAATAAAAAGAGGCGTGACGATGGACAGATGATGCAGCTGTTGCCACACGTCATATTTACTTGATGTCATTTGGTTGAACACCTGTTACCTCGGCTCCTCTCGCCTTCGCCTCCTCCTCTCGGTGGGACCAAGACGCGACGGGAGGAAAGGAATCAAGGACGTACAAACTGGGAAATGGGAAAGGCCGGACGTGTAGTCTGCAGGAAGCTAAATCTTAGCTCAGTGTGTTAGCATGTAAACTAAACCTCAAGCATTCCATCCAACAGCGGGAGACATTTCACTGAAAACCAAACCAACGTGAACCTCATGGAGCGAGAAAATCACCATTTTTCTTCCTTGCAACATCAAATAAAATAGATTTGCCAACAATGCGTCTAAAATACTGAACACGTGGGTCACAATGCTCCGTATGAACGTTATCGGACGGCAAGGCGGATGATTATTGAATTAAAACGGGTAAAGTTGGATTTATGGTTTTCCCCTTTTTTCTTTGTCACTCTTGTTCTCTTTAACGTTTCCCTGACTGCTTCCATCAGCCCGTAATATTGGACTTATCCATGTAGAAAGGAGACATTAATACTCCTTTCAACAGCTGCCATGTGCAATAATTAGCCCCACTGCTGCTAAGTGAACACAACGGCGTCACAAAATGGACGCCGCCTGGCACAGCAGGCGCGGCGTGATGTATTACTGTCCATTCAACTTGTTTTTATTCCCCTCCACACCCCATGAATGATCGGGAGGAGGGAGGAAGGAGGAGGGAGGGGGGAGAGAAATGAGGCACAGAATAGAGAAAGTAGAAATCTAGAGGAAAGGATGAATACATGAGCAGTGAGCAGAGAGGAGGGAAAGAAAACCAAAGGAGGGGGAGAGAGAGAGAGACAGAGAGAGAGAGAGACAGAGAGAGACAGAGAGAGACAGAGAGAGAGAGAGAGAGAGAGAGAGAGAGAGAGAGAGACAGAGAGAGAGAGAGAGACAGAGAGAGAGAGACAGAGAGAGAGAGAGACAGAGAGAGACAGAGAGAGAGAGACAGAGAGAGAGAGACAGAGAGAGAGAGAGAGAGAGAGAGAGAGAGAGAGAGAGAGACAGAGAGAGAGACAGAGACAGAGAGAGAGAGAGAGAGAGAGAGAGAGAGAGACAGAGAGAGAGACAGAGACAGAGAGAGAGAGAGAGAGAGAGAGAGAGACAGAGAGAGAGACAGAGAGAGAGACAGAGAGAGAGAGAGAGAGAGACAGAGAGAGAGAGAGAGAGACAGAGAGATATAGACAGACAGACCCTGTAACAGCGCTGTAACTACGTCTGAAAATAAAACTTCTAAAACGTTCCACGAACTGTGTCTGAGTTTAAAGAGGAAGATCTTAGAGGAAGATCAAATACAACCTTTCATTATTAAAGACTACTTTGGTATTTTTTTTAACTAAGCAAGCAATCCACTTCCTGTTTACACCGTCACGCGCATGCCCAGTGTACGTTAATGGTCACGTGCTGTCCGCCTTCGACGGCTGCCGTGTGGATGCAGATCAACTTGAGAATAATGCTGAAACTCCCGTGTGGACGGAGATCGGTTCTATTTGACAACTCTGCATCCAACTGAGTGTGGACATGGTCTGATGGTGCACTTCTACAGCCATCACGGAGTCCATCCGCTGCTCCTCCAGCAGCGCCTGCTACGCTGCACACTTCTTCTGTGGTTGCTAATAAAACAACATAATTGGAAAAGGAGGATCAAATATTTAAAATCCTTTCAGTCAGTGAGACTGATTGTGAGAAACAGAGATGCATGAGGAGGAGGAAGGAGGTCAACAGGCATTAACGTGAGCTGAAACAACGTGTGGGTCATAGAGTAAAACACAGTCAACTGACGGAGCTCCAGCTCCTCTCCCAGTTAACAAAGAACATCGCTCACTCCACATCAAATCCCCTTGGCCCACATTCTACCAAGTAAAAAAAAAAAGAAGGTCAACATCGCACCACCACCAAGGCCATGTTCCATTTAGCAAAATAAAAAAAGAAGCTGTAGCCCTCGGCCCATTTAGTCGATGCTGAACACCCATAACGAGCTCACACTCCCAGGAGCTCTGCATTCCTGCAGGGAGTCCCCGAGCACTAGGAGGACTCGTTTGATTCCACCATCACGCACAGAAGAAAGGCTTTCATTCTCCCTGCACCAGAAGCCTGAAAGGCACGTTGACCTCTTTGGCCTTGAAGACGTGCATGTCCTGGGCCCTGCAGCTAGGGGGAGGTCGAGGTTTACCGCTGAGCTGCACGCTGCTGCTGTGTCCTCTTGGTTGCTCTCTTCACTGCAGCAGAGGAGGAAGAGGAAGAGGAGGAGGAGGAGGAAGAGTCCGGCTGCTCACTCAGAGCACAACTCACTGCAGCAACACAGAGATCACATGTGACTGAAGTGCTGCTGGAAATGTTAGGCGGTTATTTTGGAGGACGTTCATCTTGCTGATGTGATGCATTAAATAGATTATTAGTGTTCTTGAGTGGTGCAGACTTCAGAGACACTCAGAGACGAGTGTTAGGACCCTGAAGGTCAGAGATCATATGGTACTGACCGAGCGTGTGATTCACTATAAGCACCAGGTATTTGCATCACATGTTCAGTCTTCACTGACTCCACTATGGGCCAGCTGTTCTCATCAGAAGAAGAGCTCCGTCAGGTGACGGCTGCGATGGGTTCCTTCCTCTACGACGCCATGTTGGGAGGCGGAGCCGTGCCCGACCTCGGCGTCAGCCACCCTCTCCTCCTGACCAACTACGACGAGAGCCTCGACTCCCGGGCCCGCCTCCAGAAACACCTGCGACAGGTCAATACGAGGCCCGAGAGGAGCAACATGACGACGACAAAATGCAGTTTGAAGTTTCTCTTAAGACGGCGATCTACTCGCCTGCCGCTGAGAAGCACTGCGCCGGAAATCTCTCACCGTTTCATTTCTGTTCACTTCAGCTGCAGGGCGACATCGGGAGCAAGGCGCCGACGTACCTGAAGGACCTGATCGGTCGACTGGCGTCCTTCTCGGACGAGCCGCGCCTGGCCGGCCTGGTGGGGTTGGCGGTAACCGTGGTGATGGATGTGGCCTACACCTCGTCCAAACAGTCGGGCGTGAGAGGGACGTCTGCGGGGTCGTCGTCAGGCCAGGTCAGAGAATATTCTTTATATATATATATATAGATCTATATATACTGTATATATATCTACTGTACGGAAGCCCTGATTTTGAACTCGACATGAAAGCGATGAAGGACCACAGAAGGTCAATAAGATCAATGCATCGAATGTCTTCCTCCAGCAGAGGGTCTGGGAGCTCCAGGAGGTGATGGAGGAGTACCTGAAGCGCTGCAGGATCAACCTGAGTGACAAAAGCAGGCTGATCCAAGACTCCATCAGACTGGAGGTCCAGCTGAGCTTCACCCTCACCCAGCTGAAGACCTGCCTGCTGGGGGGAGCCTGTGACTCCAGGTGTAGTAGCGCGGTGTCATGCAGTAAAGAACACTGAACAGCTGCATGGAGAGAAGAGAAGACTGTCCTCTGCTCCTCCAGGTCTCTGAGGCACTGGGCCAGCGGAGCGGCGTTTCACACCCACATGTTGGTCCACCTGGCTGGTCTGGAGGGTCGGACTGAGCCGCTGGATGCAACGGCGGCACTGGAGCAATACAAGGAAGACCTGACCCAGATCATACCCGCTTACAGGTAACATGGTGACAGCAGTCTGCTGAAGGCCGCGCCATGCAGACGTCACCGTTGATTTATGTGGAACTAGCTTCCGTAAGTTCTTCTTCGGTGGTTCTTTCAACACAAACAACAATCTCTTCCTAAACCTGACTGAAGTAGTTCTGTTACCTAAACTTAACGAAGTTCTTTCCTGTTTATTTTGAAATGTTGTATTCAGGTAACGAGCAGAAATTGACACGAGTTGCTGGACTTTAGTAGGAAAACACACGAAAAATGAGCAACTTTTAATCAGATATCATGAGGAAACGTCGAAATGCAGCATAAACTTGAGAGGAAGCGTCAACGCTCTGATTCCACTTTGTTGGGGCTGCAAATTTGAAAGGACTTTGAGAAAAAGTCATTGGTTTTAATGACTATTATTATTATTAAAGACGTTTAGGCAGCAACAGATACAGTTGCAGGTTCACGGAGCCTTTTTCCTTGACGGTGTGGTGGAGCTGGAGACGCTGTGGATGAACAACCTCTGCAGGAAGTGGACTCCACAGCTCTCGGTCCAACGAACAAAACCCTGACGATTGTGAGAGCATGTTGTCAGACAGCGAACAAGCAGAGGCTCGAATGAAGCCCTGATGCAGGAAACCACTTTCTGACACACACATATATATATATATATATATACACATATTTCAATTAAAAAAATTCAAATGTAGCCCTGATGCTCGTATAAAACCCAGAAGATCACCAACGTGATGACAATTCATCCAGAGAGATTTATTACATTTTATCCATTAAGAACCGATGTGCTAGCGTGGCTAAATTCAACGTATCCTCATGCAACGGTTTGCATATCATCTTATGAAAAAGCATCTTTTTTTTATATATGTAATTTATTAAAGTGTACACATTTTCAGGACAGTTTGTCCTCAGAGTGTCACAGTTCAATCAGCCACACGTGAAGTCGATCCGTGGAGAACGAGCCTTTCACACGACTTCTGTTTGGTTGAAAATCGCCCAAATCTCCCCGTTAGACTTTCACGTAAAGTCTTCTGTTGAACTGCAAACACTGCAAAGCATTCCGTGCGTTCGTCAAACGTAACCTGAAGCATTCGGCCTCCTCGGGCGGTTCCCTTCTGACTTCGGCGCGTTCATGAGCTTTAGGTCGTTCAGTGGAAACACCGTGGACGGTAAAAAGGAGAGGATGTTGTACGGCTGTACTTTTATTGCTTCGGGCATTATTTTGTGTTTCCACTAAAATATTGCTTTGCGGTTGGAAACCAATTTTTGCGATTATTCCGACACATATATTTAAATAAAGGAGTCTGTTTTGAGACCGTTGTCCCTGTCCTCCCCTTCTCTTCCTTCCAGGCGTTATAAGTCGAGCACGGTGTGCGTTGTGAAATGTCGGGGGGGTCTTCTGGCGTCATGTGATCAGTCCAGCGAGGCGCCGGAGGACGGAGCCATGACGGGCCTCACTGTGACGGACAGAGAGACGGGGAGGACTGTGACCGTCCCTCTGTCGGCCATGAGGACGGAGACAGGTACACCGTCACCCAGTCAAGCTACATTTAAAGGGACAGTTCACCCCAAAATCAAAGAGATGTACCTTTCCCTCTTGCATGTCGTGCTGTTAATCTAGATTATGTTAGTGTGAGCGTTTCGGAGGTATCGGACGCAGAGATGTCTTCTTTCCAATACAATGGAACTAGACCACACTCGGCTTGTGGTGCTCAAAGCGCCAACACACAGATGAAACTGATGAGATGATGGAGGAACTCAACACTAATGACTCTGAAACAGAGACCTGGCTACTGAAGATAACCCACACACCTTGTTGTGAGCAATTAACGAGGATTTTTAAAAAGAGAAATTCATCTTTTTGGCTCTTTGAGCATCACAAGCCGAGCGAAATCTACGGACAATATCTCCAACACTCTGCTACTCGCACTCAAACAGTCGAGACTCGAGACTTAGTAATGGCCTCACATGCAACGGGAGAAATATGTGTATTTGGTTTTGGGGTGAACTGTCCCTTTAACTGACCTGAACTCAACAGAGAGAAGAAGAAGAGTCTCTGGTCCTGATGCCACCTCTGGAACCACGTCCTCCTCCATTGACCTGGACCTCATCACCTCGGATCAGTACGCCCAGGCCTACCTGCACCACCTGTTCTCTGATAAGGGACCCGTGGCAAAGCTGGAGAACTACTTCATCAAGGCCGGTGATGATCTGAGGACACCGAGGACTGAACCGGGACGTACGAACAAGACGGGGGTGAGAAACGGGGGAGAGCAGAGCGACGGAGTGCAGCTAAGAGGCCGAGCGGGGGGCGTCGATGGAGAACCGAGAGTGGACGGAGGTGACGGAGACGAGACGCAGGAACGTGAGCAGAGAGATGAAAGTTTGCATCTGAGTGTTGTGGAGACGCAGCCGGACGAGAGCCTCCATCGCAGCGCAACAAGCCCCTGAGTCAGGACGGGTTTTTACCCAAAATGCACTCAAACCATGAGCAATAAAATAATAATTAGATATTGTGTAATCTGTGTTTTTATTTCCTGTTCATTACAGTTGTCGGAGAGTCGGAACGCGAAAATACACAGAATTAAAAATGTCAATAAGAAGTATTCAGTGACCTTTTTAAACATGTTTTATGTTGCATGAAAGGTGGCGTCCTGAGTTTAATATCCTGCGTACATAATCAATATCAAAGCAGCATTTCCCTTCTGGAGACATTCAGATCCCTCGTCCGTTCCAATGGTTGAAGCTAGAAATCTTTTATACGACACAATATCATGTTTAAACACAAACGATGTACTTTAAACTCAAACGATGTACTTTAAACTCAAACTATGTACTTTAAACTCAAACTATGTACTTTAAACACAAACGATGTACTTTAAACTCAAACGATGTACTTTAAACTCAAACTATGTACTTTAAACACAAACGATGTACTTTAACAGATCAAAATGTGCCTTACTCTTCCTCCTCGCCTCACGGGCGGCCATGTTTGCTGAAAGGGGGCGTGGTTCTACTGCAGGCCACTTTTGATGTCGTGCCACACTGTGATTGGCTTACAGACATCCAGTCAAACAGGCAGATGACAGTAATCGTAGATCTCAATGTACTAGAACAGTGAAGAGAAACATAAGCTTTGGGTTTCCGTGTGACTTCTTAAAGGGACAGTGTGTAAGTGTTAGTGGCGTCCCCTCAGCTCAGCCCCTCCCTTTCCAGGGTGGGTGAAGAACTACGGCGGCCTTCAGGTCGGGAAAGTTATCGTTATGATTTTAGTACGACAGTATTTGATCAACTAGCACCTCTCCCGTCTCCATCTTGGTTCAGCATCACTTCTACTTAGTATCTTAGCGTGCATGTTCGAGTCATTGAGCTCCTCTCCCGTCCACCAACAGTCGTCTGTTTGGATAATATGAAGTACGTCACTTGTCCTGACTGAATGCTTTCAATTCATGTGTCCACCACGAATAAAGCTCATAACTGACTTTTCGTTGGCATTATTTTCGTCCCGAGCGACACGAAAATAACAGACAATTTGTGATTAGATTGCATTACGTAACTATGTCCTGACCTGCGATGACGCTCTGCTGCATATACAGTATGTTCTAGCTGGTGAGCTCGTTTCATTGAGTTCAGAGCCGCTCTACATCTCTACAGCTCTACATCTCTACAGCTCTACATCTCTACAGCTCTACATCTCTACAGCTCTACATCTCTACAGCTCTACATCTCTACAGCTCTACATCTCTACAGCTCTACATGTGGTATTTCTGGTGCTGAGTAGCGACGGCAGCAACGTTGACTCGACTAACTGCACACAAACGCTCAAGTGAAAGGTCGACTTCCAGATGTTTGAATGATGAACCAGCCGGAGTGAAAGCAGAGGTTTGGGTAAACGTCTGATGTGAATCCTGAATCACAGCAACACTTCTGCCTCGCCTTGAACATGAAGACGCACTCAGCTCGGCCCGCGGCAGAGATGACAACATGCTAATTGAATTCTTCTTCTGTTTGGAATCTTGAATCCACATGTGGACGGAGGTCAGCTCTGTAACCGCGTGCTATACTGAGAACGCGTTCACATATTTAGTATCCGTGTGGCTCGTAAATATAAACCTGAGCTGTTAATGACGTAAAGATATTTATTTAATATAATGTGTCGTAAAACAGTGACGTACTGAGCTGCCTTTTCAAAGGCTTGGATAGATTCTCTTCCCCACATCAAAGTCTTGTTACTTCAGAAAGTGGACTCAAATCACTTTCTGGTGTCCGCTCGACCTTTCGTCCTGGATGAGAAAAGAAACGATCAAAGAAGGGACGATCAAAGAAGGGACGTTCTGAGAGACGTTCACAGGAGAGAGAGAGACGTCCGCGGGAGAGAGACGGACTCGTCGTCGAGTGTTTGTCACTCAGAAGAGGTTGAGGAAGATGCTTTCTCTCTCAGCATCACGGTGAGCGGTGCAGCTCAGGAAGCAGCTCTTATGTGACGCCGCTGGCAGCGCTGTGTGAATGTCAAGAGAGAGAGAGAGAGAGAGAGAGAGTGTGTGTGTGTGTGTCTTTATGTATTGTGGAGAATCCAGACATGTGCAAAATATTCTGTGTGAATTGAAAAGGAAGGTGTGTGATGGTGGTTGCAGAAAGAAAGAGGGGGAGTGGTACAAGGTTGATGGTTCTTCTGTGTGTGTGTGTGTGTGTAGGCGTGGGTGTGTGTGTGTGTGTGTGTGTGTGTGTGTGTGTGTGTGTGTAGGTGTGTGTGTGGGTGTGTGTGTGTAGGTGTGTGGGGGTGTGTGTGTGTGTGTGTGGGTGTGTGTGTGTAGGTGTGGGTGTGTGTGTGTGTAGGTGTGTGGGTGTGTGTGTGTGTGTGTGGGTGTGTGTGTGTAGGTGTGTGTGTGTGGGTGTGTGTGTGTAGGTGTGGGTGTGTGTGTGTGTGTAGGTGTGTGGGTGTGTGTGTGTGTGTGTGGGTGTGTGTGTGTGTAGGTGTGTGGGTGTGTGTGTGTGTGTGTAGGTGTGTGTGTGTGTGTGTGTAGGTGTGTGTGTGGGTGTGTGTGTGTGTAGGTGTGTGGGTGTGTGTAGGTGTGTGTGTGGGTGTGTGTGTGTGTAGGTGTGTGTGTGGGTGTGTGTGTGTGTGTGTGTGGGTGTGTGTGTGTGTAGGTGTGTGGGTGTGTGTAGGAGTGTGTGTGTGTGTCAGGTCTCGCTGGCTGTCGATGAGTCACACTTCACATCTCCAATCACTGGTCTCTGCTCTGCTGATGTTGTCTGATTAGTGTTATTACTCTCTCTCTCTCTCTCTCTCTCTCTCTCTCTCTCGCCCTCTCTCCCTCCCCCTCTCCCTCTCTCTCTCTCTCAGTGATTCACAGACTCACTGCAGCAATCTGTTGCGTTCTATCTTTCTGCTCGTGTTCATGTTTGTGTTGTTGTTAAATCTCTCTCTACTTTCCGTCTCTGATATTCAGAAACATCTTTTTACTTCCTGGTATCTGTACTCTATTCCTGCAGCATATCCTGAGTTTGTCAGCTCAGTTCAGATTGATTTATGCATGAAGACTCTACAGACACCAGAGAACATGTTGACGTCCTGATAACTGCATCACGTAAAGTCAAGTCATCTTAAAAGAAAGAAAGAAAGAAAGAGTCTGACTCCCACGAACAAATAACAACTCGCTCCTGCACCATTGAACCCGCCCGTGTGTTTCAGACTCGTGTTCATGTCTGAATAGTCTGTAGATGCAAACAGTCTTTTCAAAATAAACCTCCGTCTTCACAGGAAACAACTAAGTTAAGTTTAGGTAACAAAAGGACTTAGTTAGATTCAGGTAAATCAACATTCACTTCTCGTGTCACACGGGGATCGAACAGCGGTCTGCTGGTTGAAAGGTTGGCATCACCCACCTGTGTGTGTGTGTGTGTGTGCGCGTGCGTGCGTGCGTGTGTGCGTGTGTTTGTGTGCGTGTGTGTGTGTGTGCGTGTGTGTGTGTGTGCTATTGCAGTCTTCATTCTACCTTGTTCATGATTACGTGGATAAAATACAAAGTGATTTCATGGGATATCTACAAATTACGGCGCATTATTTTCAAAGGTGTCGCTACGAATACTGGATGAAAAATATGAAAAATATGCAAAATCTCTGAACAGAAAACAAACTGTTCACCTCGGTCAGAAACCCGTGTGTCCATGTACGAAACCTTCTGATCAAAGTCAGAACCGGATTGTTTTGGCCACTTGGAGGCAACAGAGCGACTGCAAACATCTGGAATATCATCACTGTGTATCACGCTGTTCCTCACGATAAGAAGCAACTTCCACATTAAAACATGTTGATTGATGCAGCGTGAAGAGTGGAATGAGATGAGCGCGTCACAGCGGTGGTTCTTGCATGTTGCAGCCGTTAGCTCAGCACACATCATCACACAGACACACAGCGCTGAGCTGGAGTTCTGTGACTTCGGATTCAATTCATTTTCCCTGAAGGGAAATGAGCTCTCACTGACGTGGAACCTGCTTGAGATGGATAATCAATCACAGACAATATCTATTCATCAAAGCACCATTATCATCAGCTGTGAGCAGGGACCGTCTCACGGACGCCGACAAACTCTGAGATTTGGATTAAAGTAACTGCAGAAGAACTGAAGTGACAAATAATTCAACGTCGTCTTCTGGTTTCAGAAGACGACAGCAAATAACATTCATCTTCAGCACCAACACTTGAAATGAAAGCTGGTCCAACATGCAAAGCCCACGTTGGTGTTTCACTTTGACCTCTTTACGGAAAACAAGGAGGAGCATGTTGGGAGATATAAAGGAGAATAAATATGAAATAAAATATGAATCATGCTGCTGTTTTTACAACCTGTCCTGCTCCACGACTACGTGGACGTCATACAATTAATAGACAAATATACAAATATACAAATATACAATCATACATCATAGAGCATCACTTTACGTCGTTATCGCAACAAACAGTGAACGAGAACAGCCTGAACACAGCCGGCCTTTAGAAACGCCATTTACAAAGGTTCACAAGCACACACACACACACACACACACACACACACACACACACACACACACACACTGATACACACACACACACTGTTACACACACACACACACACACACACTGATACACACACACACACACTGATACACACACACACACACACACACACACTGATACACACACACACACACACTGATACACACACACACACACACACTGATACACACACACGCACACACACACACACACTGTTACACACACACACACACACACACACACACACACACACTGATCTGGGGGAGAGTTCATGATCTGGTATTTGCGATTGACATTCAATTTAAATCCGTTCCATGTGTGCCAAACATCTCCTCTATGGCTACACACACACACACACACACACACACACACACACACACTCTCTGTGTGTGTGTGTGTGTGTGTGTGTGGTTATTTAAAACCTGCAGCCAGTCAAGCAGAGAGCAGTTAGCGGAGCTAAAAGCCGACATAACGTTCAGTAATGAATCGAATTAGAGCCTGATGACAGTGTCGTAAGCTTCTACTTCATATTGCATGTGTGTGTGTGTGTGTGTGTGTGTGTGTGTTTTACCAGGACCTTAAGTGCCTGGAGGAAGAAGTGACAGTCCCATTATAGAACATAACCCCCTGGACAGACCCATCTCTCTTTTTAAATGTTCTTCTTGACATTATTCCACATCGATGTGACTTGATCTGCAGGATGTGGGGCAGCAGGGTGACTCAACAAGAGAGTAATCGATTCAGGGGAAATGCCACTGATAAGGAATGTGATGCACACACCAGCATTACGCTGATAGATGTGTTGTGGTACACTCAGAACATGGTGGACCAGCACCACACGGTACCAGGGCCCATATTTATATTTATACTGCGACACCCCTGCTACTGCCAGCTCTTTTCCCCGTTTCGCTGCGGAAGACAATAATGTTCTGTTGTACTGTAGAAGAAGACACGGCACCGGTGGAAGAGAGGCATCAATCGAACAAACACAAACAAACAGACACGAGGACGACTTCAACACAAGAACTCCTCCCACGCAGAGCAGCACTTCTTCCCATCAGTGTTACATCACCATGTTTCCATCCTCTAAACACACGGAGATTAAAATGATTGAGTTAATCCGCTCAGGAGGTAGCGCAGCATATTCCATAAATATCCCAGTTTCCCACCCACGCAGGTGTTCAACAAATCAAATCAACTCTATTCATGCAGCCGAACATCTCAAATCACACATGCCACCCTGCCAGAATAAAATGTTGGCATTTTACGTTTTTTGCAAAACACGGATACGTTGAATCTCAACGTTTCTGATCCTAAAAATACTTTACAATGTTTACTGAGGGAATAAATCAAGAGAGAAGTAGAGTCATTTTCTCATAGACTTCTATACAACCAGAGGAGTCGCCCCCTGGTGGCCACTAGAGAGAATGCAGCTTTAACACTTTAACACAACTTCATCACAGAGACCTGGAAACAGGACCGACGACACAAACACACACGATGCAAAGCAAAGCCACAGCATTGACATCGATATGAGGGAGGAAACACAGAGGCGTACCAGGCACTGCGTAGAATATAGATAACAGGAAGTACAATGTATATCAAGCCTCTAGAAATACTACCTTTAATGTTCAGCCTTTGGTTGAGCACTGACATCAGTTCACACAAATTACCCAGCATGCTAACCTGCAAGCAGAGGCCGTCCCCACAAGCGCCCGTCTACAAATCAAATGTGACGGCATAATGAGATGTCAGACGGACGCGGCGGCAGCAGGTAATGAACAGAGTCAACGCTGAACACCTGCCGGGAATCAACAGCATGTAACACGCTGAAACGAACTCTTCTGCTGACTCACTCGTGCAACATTCTGCAAGCAGTACATGAATCCTCG
>CM051699.1:25868765-25873765 GCA_028022725.1 Lycodopsis pacificus
AACTTTTATATTTTTTGGGGGGGGGGGGGGGGTGGGTCCTTCAGTTTCCGTCTGCTTGCTCTTCTTTTTTTTTCCTCAGACGGTTCAGAAGTGAACGAGGCGATGAAGACTCATCATCAATCTTTACATCAGAAGCAACATCGTTGACGGTTCACCGCCGTAGTTTCCCTTTTTAACATCACGCTCAACATTATTATTGTTTACATCAATCAAAAGAAACAAACTAAATCTGTTGTTGTTTACATCAGAAGCAACTTTGTGAGCGTTTTTTCGCCGAAACAGCAGCTGTTTCACAGAAGCGACAAGAACCAGTGCAAAACTCTTCCTCCATGTAGAACCCGGCCCTCTTCTTCTAACCCCACCACCGAAGAAGAAGAAGACAAACACAAGCCTAACGCAGTCTACAGCTCTTGGTGTTATATTTACAGCAGCGGCCGGGCTAACCTTTGACCCTTCAAACCTCAAGAGTCCAGGACCTCAGTCCGGAGCTCTTGTACAGTCAAAGTCGGTCCACTGAGAGCAGAACCGACTCCCCATCGATGACAAACACGTCAGGCTTCTGGAAAGATTTGTGCGGCAAACTAATCGGATGCAAACGACGACATCACTGCGAGCATTTCATTCGCTCTGACAAAAGGAGGCAGCGCGCTCATCTGAAGTCATCCAACACGACCCGGTCTTCAAAGAGAACCCGAACCCGGCTGAAGTTGCTCAAACGTCCTCTATGTTATTTCTTTTTTTTTTCTTTCTTTTTTTGCGCAAGCTAGCATAACTTTTTACAGTGTATAAACCTTAAGCTCCATGCCAGTGAAGAGACAAATGCATACAAATTTAAATAGAAAGATTCTGGTTAACACAACATCAAAGTCTCCTTTCAAAGTGTTAATGACACGTGATTAATGTTTGGTGTTTTAAGAAAAGATCCATTGGTTAGAAAACCCCTTTTACAGGTCGGACTGTTTCTGGTAGAAAGATTTCCCTTTGGCAAAACAGGGGTAAACTGCCACTCCAAGGCCTCCACAGGACAACAGCTCCTCTAAGCACAGCCGTGCACCGGCCACAGTCTGGCAAACACCAGTCAAACCTCGCTCATCCTGCAGTCTGAGGAGCATTTAGCGTTAATTTATGCAAATGTTTCGTCCAAATTGTGCAACATCGGTGCTGCAAATAAAAGTCTGCATGCTGAGTGTTCAGCATGTTGCTGGATCACCTCCTGGAACTCTGTACTCCAGATGCACAATTTGGCGGTTTTAATGTACGTTCACAAAAAAAACCTCAAAGACGTATTTTAGATTTGAAGTTGTCCTCCAGATGCTGTGGATTTGCCAAAACTCCTCCAACCCACGGATCGGCTCAGCACGGCTCGGCACGGCTCGGCTCGGCTCGGCACGGCTCGGCTCGGCTCGGCTCGGCACGGCTCGGCTCGGCTCGGCTCGGCACGGCACGGCTCGGCTCGGCTCGGCTCGGCACGGCTCGGCTCGGCTCGGCACGGCACGGCTCGGCTCGGCTCGGCTCTCACAGGGGTTGAAAGCTGTCTGTGACGAGACTTCTGCCAAGTTTTAAAAGGATTACATCCAACCCAGACTACTCACTTTACAGATGACATTTAAAATACTACTTATTATATTATACATCAAGTTAAAAAAAAAACACAACGTCAGCAGGAAAATTCTGGCCAATTCAGATGCATATAGTGCCATTCAACAGACTACGGATGGACTTTGAGCCGACGGAAACAGTAAGATTCGTGAACGTAGAAGAGTTAACAGTCTGAAGTGTAAACCTCTCTCACAGTCCAGATATATAAGATTTATATTCTACTCATATTTCGGGATTTTGAGCCAAAAATACGCAGAAATCGTTTCAGGATGAGCTTTGGATCGGCGCCTGATGAATGAAAGAAGGTTCCCAGTCCGTTGGTGTCAGTCTGTATCTGTTGCAGTTTAATTGATGACATGTTTACTCGTGTTTGGTAGATTGCGTCCTCAAAACCCTCAGTCGCCTTTTTCCTGGATGGAGACTCCCGTCCTAACACGCACACAGATGTTTGGTAGAATTCAAGCCGATAAAACCATGAGCCCTTTATTGCCGGTATCATAAAGGGAGATCGGCGGTCGGAGCTTTCTGGTGTCAGGTTCACTTCTGACTTGGAAACCAGCGCTGCACAACTAATGAGCATGGACTGGGCAGACACAGTCATCACTCCTCCGGGGCTCCTAAAGCACTAAGACACCAGCAATAAAGAGCACAGAGCGACGGACCAGTCACGATAATTACCCCAGAGAGAGGAAGCTCCTCCTGACTACAGCCGGAAGCTAGTCCACTAAATCGATTTCAATATTCCAATAACTGTCAGGTAAAAGTCTTTAATTTCCCAATCAGAAAGTGGTTCTAAATAAAGTAGATCATCTCTGGTAATGGTTATGAACTCCACCCTAACAGAGCCACGGAGTTATCCAGGACTGTCACCCAAGAGTTAAGCTGCATCCACACGACCACGTCTTCCTCTTAAAGCTTCAGCACCGTCTCAGGAATAATCTCCGTCCGCACTACCACGCCGGGAAAGAACACATTTCACGTGAGCAGGTCTGTTAGCAGACAGAAGAGCTGCTCACAGTGCATTACTCATGGTGAATTAACACCGGTAGGCCAGCTCATGGGGCTTGTTCTCTTCAGCAAAGGGTCACGTGACGTGGGCGTGGCGAATCAGGGAAGGACGATAAGACCCAATCGAGAAGTGAGCGTCGGCTTCGAAGTCATCGTTTCCAAAGGTCTCCGTTTATGCCCGAACGCAACCCCGGAGCTTTCAAACTAAAACGTCTTCAGCAGCACTTTCACATGTAGAGTAGAGTGGACGCTAAGCGTGAGCAGCAAAAGTAATGCGTTTTAAAACCAAACCGTGGTCGTGTGGATGTAGCTTCAGGCTACATTCATATCAAATCAGACCAACGCAGCCTCGTGCTGCGGCTTTTCACTCAACGGCCCGTTAACACCGAGCATCTGCACGGGCGAATGCACGCCTTTTTGTTCCCGCATGGCTGGATTGTACAACTCGGGATCGCCGTTGACGTGATTGGCTACGTGTGACGATGGGTCGCGTTCCCCCAACACACATTCACATGAATGGGAGGACTGGCGTGTTGGCCACAACGTGACAATAGTCGTTGGTTTGGTGTGAATGCAGCTTTAGGAGGACTCCAGGATACAGGTCCTAGAGGGGCAGTTTCTCTGGGGCGTATGAAACATCTCATTATCCCATGATGTTGTATCGTCTCCAAACCTCTGTGAGCTTGTTAAGCAGAGTCTGTCTGTCTGAGATGGAATGCACCCTTGAGGAGATATTTCTGTGATGCTTCTACGTTAAGACTGAAAACTGTCTGAAGGTTTCCAGAGCAGTGGATCTCGTACTTCAGACGGTGGTTCTAAAGAAGCAACATAAACCTTCAGCACCGCCTTCAGGTTTCGGCCTTCATAGCCTGAAGGGAAGTATTCATAAGAAGCATAGCGGCAGAAGAGCATCGGCTGGATGGTTTGATTTATCGGAAAGAACCCAAGAAGGATTGAAGACTCGTCCGACCGAGTACTTTGGCTCATCGGGTCGCTTGTAGCCAATATTTCGGTAACTACGTGTACTTGGTTTGACGATGTCTGCACTCAACTGTCATGTAGTCTTGTTTTTTTTTCTTTCAAAGCCACGTTGAAGAAAAGTCCTAATATCTGAGCAGTTAATGCTCTGATGTTAAGGAATACGACTCCCTGTTGCTCCTAAAGACCCGTCCACGTGGACGTGTACATCGAGGATCAGGGTGAAGGGACTAGTGGTTGATTCTTACAAAGCCCTTGAGGATGTTTGATTGGTCCACTGACCAGCCAGGGGGGAGGTGCTTAAGACACACGGGGACAATGACACAAGCTAGTCAACCAACGGGCATCAAAGCATGACACGAAACAGCCAATGAGGATTCACAGGGGGCGGAGCCTACGTTTTAAAAAGTCTATTGCAATGTTACGGCATGATGGGGCAATCTCATAGTTCAAAAAATAAAACACACATAACGTAGATATCTACGCAATGACAATAGTTTCTCGAACAGTTTCACACGGCAGAGTGGCCGTCGTGTTCTCAGACGCGGTCTTATTAAAGGTAGAAGCACACGAACCTTAAATCATTTACAGAGAGAGGCTCAGGAGGAAACTAGCAGAAGCTGTAATGCACCTTCAGCTCGTATGTTACATTTCTTAACCTCAGTGATGTTCAAATGGAACGCGCCCTCCCTGCAAAAAGAGCCTCGCTCAGCGTTTCTACAGGCCGATAAGAAAAGCCGTCTCAGCAAAACCAGAGGCGGCTTTCTTTTCTTTTGTTGTTGTTGTTGTTTTTTCACAGTACTCGACCGTCTTCCCAACAACACACAAGCACAGAAACGCACACACACACACACACACACACACACACACAGTTTGTTGTCGTTAAACAGTTGCGGCGGTTATATCCAGGTTCCTTCTGATTGTGTGTTCATCGTCTGGTCATGCATGGACGTGCTGGTCCGTCTCACTCGTGTCTCTTACTGTAGTTGGACGTTGGGAGTAGCGACTGCGGGGGGGGGGGGGGGGGTATATGAAGCCCACACATCCGCTCCTCGTTGTGTTAAAACTCATCTTCATTTCTTCATGGTTGAACCAGAGTTTCGTGTATTTAATACGGGGCTTTAAGACAACTTGATTGGTTTGGATTTATAGATCAAGACAAAATAAAATGTATTCCTTCGTTTATTCCTTCTTCTGACATCTTCCCACCTCTTCTTCTTCCAGCTCCTCTGCAGCTCCTGTGATTTTCCTGTTTTGTGGTCATCCTTCCATGCGTCCGTATTTCCTTCCATCCTGTTTTTCGATGCTTCAATGCGTCCGCCATTCATTCATCTGTACATCCATTCACCTGTCAATCAATCTATTGCGTAAAGGGAGGGAGTGATGGATCGATGGTTTCCTCCGTGCTTCTCCTT
>CM051699.1:25881265-25893765 GCA_028022725.1 Lycodopsis pacificus
GTGCTGCAGCCCCCTCACAGTGCTGCAGCCCCCTCACTGTGATGCAGCCCCCTCACTGTGGGAGGATTGGAACGCCCCTCGACCCGGCCCCCGGGCGAGAGGGCGGTAACAGACGGATGGTCGTGTTACCTGCGTACTCTCTGCCCTCGAGCACTCTCTCACAGAGGAGCCGCTGATGAACAACGCGATGTGGACTCAGTGATCAGAGGGCAGTGGAGTGTGGAGCGGTTGCACATTCATCTTTTACTCTTTCGTTCACTTCGCTCTCTGTCCTAACAATCCTTCTCTCCACCGTCATTTCATTCTCATTGATTTTTGCTTTTCTCCATCTTGTCCCTTTTGGTTGGCGGCTGTGCTCTTAGTCAGACAACAAGAGTATCATGTTGTGAGGTTTTATTTCCTCTACTGCTCAGTAGTATTATACCAACCACGCCGGCTGCACGCTCTCCGTCAGCCCACTCACTGGGGAGGAGCAGCACAGTTCTACTCCTCCACCTCAGAGCGACAATGAACGCTCATAAAACCGTGATCGTAAAGATTTGTTGTTGGTGCTGGAAAGTCAGTCAAGTCATGAAAGGCAGCAAAGAATGAGCAAGCACCCATAAGACTGTGCACGTACGCTGAACGTACCCTCATGCACACAACTGCAACACGTCTAAAATGGTTGCTATGTCTGATGTCGTATTATGTGATTTTATATCTTAAAAGTCGAACCGGGGACGAGGTCTGCAAAGAAGCTACGGCTAGAAGTTCCACATGCGTTGCATCGGCTGCACTTCCTTTAAATGTAACAACTCCTCTGTGTATTGTCACATGAATCAATGAACGATGGTTCCACTTCATGACTGTGATCAAGAAGCAACGTATCCGTATCGGTCAGTATGAAAACTTATTTTTGCTATTTCTTCATGCATTTTCTTACGACAACACGGGACGGACAACAACAAGAGCGTCCAATGTTGAGGCAACACAACTACAAAGGTTAGGTTCAAGGACAGACTGTGGTTTGGGTTAAAGTAACCATGGAGGAGGAGTTCATCACGTTACGTGACAAATAAGTCGACGTTGCTGTTGATAACTATGAGCAGCGTATGAAAACAGCCTGGACACAGTGAAGCGCCTCAGAAGGACAAATATACGGTGGCACCAGATGTCATGTCACCTCCATCTTTACCATCGACCCACTCGATGAGCAACTCTTACGAGCTTAAGCTCAACTTAAAAAGCTTTCTTTAGTTGCACAGAACGACTATTATCTCCGCCGGGTGGCGTCTTCCCTTCAGGAAGAGATCGCTTCCTGTCCTGTGTGGGCTGGAGGAACAACCAGGAAACACGGAATACAACAAAAACTAAAGAGGTCACGCCCTTAAAGAAGGACAACGTAAATGTCAACAAATGCATTCAGGACTCAACACGACCAAACTGCACCCGCACGACAACACACGCAAGCTCTCGCTGTCGCCCTGAGTTCACTTATCTGCAATAACCAACACAGAAAGAAGGGAACAAGGGATAACAGGTCAGAGAACACACACACCAGCACACACACCAGCACACACACACACCAGCACACACACACACACACCAGCACACACACACACACACACACACACAGACATTTCAGACTGCTTTAGGCTAAGCGCAGCTTCCTTGCTCGGAGAGGAGCTCGTGGTCTCGGCAGCGTGCCGTGTGCTTCTGTGCCGTGTAAAGCTGCAGATTGTTGTTATGATGTGACGACCTGGAGGTTCAGTCTTGGCAGATTTTAAATGTCTTTCTATGGCTGCCATTTATAGCAGAAAAGCTGTTCCAAATCTGCAATCTTTCCCTAATTGAACTGATAAACTGATAAGCAGCAGCAGCAGATTCTTCTTATTTTTGCTGCTATGTGAGACCCAAATGATTTCTGGGAGGTCTTCTACACATCAAGGTCTTAATCTGACGCTTCAGAAGGGAAATGGGAAATTGTAAATGTCTTCGGTAGAAGAAGAAGTATACATATGAGTCTACTTTAAAGTGATTTTAATCTTTATTTGAATCAAATGCATTTGAGAGGAGATAAGAGAGAGTTAGGCCGGATGATGGAGAGAGGGAGCGAGGGAGCGAGGGAGAGAGGAGATCAGACAAAGCCAGCTTATCAGTGAGCTTTGAATCCAGCAGCGTATCAGGGGCAGCCGCTCCGGACTCGTTCGCGCTCTTGAACCAGCGGTGTGTGTTTAACGTTGCAGCATGTCTCCATTCTGGGCTCTTTGTGTAAGTGTGTGTTCAGCTGTTGAAAAGCGTGTGTGAAGTCCACATGTTGTGTCCACGACACCTCGAACAGATGTCTCAGTCTGTAGAGATATTAACTCTCCTTCATCATATTTCCCTTCCTCTTCTTTTCAGGCACGTTTTAGTTGATTTCATGAGACACTTTCTCCATTTTGCTCCTTCATTCCGGTTCTGTGTTTTTGCCTTCTTTCCTTTTCAGGAAGCTAAGTTGAAGTAGAAGAAGTTTTGTTATCAACACGTAAAGGAAGTCAATCCTCTGGTTTCTTATCTTGACTTCATCTTTGGTTTCAGCCTTCCTCTTCTCTTCTCTACAACACTCCCATCCATCATCCATCCATCATCCATCCATCAACCGTCCATCAACTGTCCATCCATTCATCATCTGTCCATCATCCATCCATCATCCGTCCAACCATCCATTATCTGTCCATCAACCGTTCATCAACTGTCCATCAACCATCCATCAATCATCCGTCCAACCATCCATCATCTGTCCATCAACTGTCCATCATCTGTCCATCATCCGTCCATCAACTGTCCATCCATCCATCAACTGTCCATCATCTGTCCAACCATCCATCATCTGTCCATCCATCCATCAACTGTCCATCATCTGTCCATCCATCCATCAACTGTCCATCATCTGTCCAACCATCCATCATCTGTCCATCCATCCATCATCTGTCCAACCATCCATCATCTGTCCATCATCTGTCCATCCATCCATCATCTGTCCAACCATCCATCATCTGTCCATCCATCCATCATCTGTCCATCCATCCATCAACTGTCCATCATCTGTCCATCCATCCATCATCTGTCCAACCATCCATCATCTGTCCATCCATCCATCAACTGTCCATCATCTGTCCAACCATCCATCATCTGTCCATCATCTGTCCATCCATCCATCATCTGTCCAACCATCCATCATCTGTCCATCATCTGTCCATCCATCCATCATCTGTCCAACCATCCATCATCTGTCCATCATCTGTCCATCCATCCATCATCTGTCCATCCATCCATCAACTGTCCATCATCTGTCCATCATCTGTCCATCCATCCATCATCTGTCCAACCATCCATCATCTGTCCATCCATCCATCATCTGTCCAACCATCCATCATCTGTCCATCATCTGTCCATCCATCCATCATCTGTCCAACCATCCATCATCTGTCCATCCATCCATCATCTGTCCATCCATCCATCAACTGTCCATCATCTGTCCATCCATCCATCATCTGTCCAACCATCCATCATCTGTCCATCATCTGTCCATCCATCCATCAACTGTCCATCATCTGTCCAACCATCCATCATCTGTCCATCATCTGTCCATCCATCCATCATCTGTCCAACCATCCATCATCTGTCCATCATCTGTCCATCCATCCATCATCTGTCCAACCATCCATCATCTGTCCATCATCTGTCCATCCATCCATCATCTGTCCAACCATCCATCATCTGTCCATCATCTGTCCATCCATCCATCATCTGTCCATCCATCCATCAACTGTCCATCATCTGTCCATCATCTGTCCAACCATCCATCATCTGTCCATCATCTGTCCATCCATCCATCATCTGTCCATCCATCCATCAACTGTCCATCATCTGTCCAACCATCCATCATCTGTCCATCCATCCATCATCTGTCCAACCATCCATCATCTGTCCATCATCTGTCCATCCATCCATCATCTGTCCAACCATCCATCATCTGTCCATCCATCCATCATCTGTCCAACCATCCATCATCTGTCCATCATCTGTCCATCCATCCATCATCTGTCCATCCATCCATCAACTGTCCATCATCTGTCCATCATCTGTCCATCCATCCATCATCTGTCCAACCATCCATCATCTGTCCATCATCTGTCCATCCATCCATCATCTGTCCATCCATCCATCAACTGTCCATCCATCCATCTGTCCATCAACCCTCTATCTGTTCACCAACCATCCATCCATCCCTCTATCCATCCATCAGTTCATCTGTCCATCAACCATCCATCCATCCATCATCCGTCCATCCATCTATGCGTCCTTTAACCGTCCATCTAGCAGGTTGAAGGCCCAGAGGCGGTGACCCCCCCCCCCCCCTCTCCCGCTTCGTGCCTCCATCTCGGCCTCAACACATTTGTATTCCACAGGAGAATTAGTGAATCTCTGACCTTCCTCCTGTGTTTGTGAATGAATGGGGGGATGGTGGGAGCGGTGGGAAGAGAGTGCAGTGAAAACGAGTGTTACAGGGTTGGAGCTGTAGCGAAGGACAAACCCGCCAGAAGCCATTTAATGACCTTTATCTTTGCTGATTACAGGTCAATCAGCAAAGATAAGATGAAATAAGTCGGGGTGCGCCACAATCCCTCCTGAACACAACTGGACTGTTGTTTTGGTTCAAAGACACGGAGAAACGCTTCAACACGAGCATCGCTCATATCCAACAGGCACATTGCAGCTTCTTTTAACTGTGTTTGATTAGAAACACACACACAGCATTATCAGTGTTTCGGGCGTTGCAATGAGTTTATCTGGTGCCACACAAGCTGCCGTTGTTTTAACTTCAGCAAATTAACGGAACCAAAAGAGGAAACCCTCCAAGGTTCACATAAGCACGCTCCACCGTGCTGGGTGTGAACGAGCCTTGTGCTGGCGGTGACGATCACATGTCATTGATTTCTGATCGAGCTGCCAAACCTCTCTGCGTCTTGTCTTTGTCGCTGAGTCCCAGTTACGCACCACATCTTCACGACGTTCTATCATTTTCATAATATAGAATGCACCTGATGGTTCTCATCTTTTAAGAGGAACCGCATTGTGTTTCCTCTCTGCTCTCTGTTCTCAGTAAACAGAGAGCAGAGAAACGTGCTAGAAATGAGTTTCCACCCTAAACAGTCGCTTCCCAGCTGGACGTCCAATCAGCTGCCAGTTTGATCGGTAAGCATCCAATCAGCTCTTGATCTCGACCACTTTGAACTCCCAAACACTCAGCTTCAGCTTCAACGGCCTGAAAAACCAATCACTCTCCGGTCTGATGTGGGTTTGAGACTGATTTGGCCTGACAACTTCACGTGTCTGTGTGTGTGTGTGTGCGTGCGTGCGTGTGTGCGTGCGCGTGAGAGAGAGAGTGTGTGTGTGTGTGTGTGGGTACAGTTGACTCGTTACAGTTTGCAGGTTGGAAATATGGTGAAAGCTTTTAAATTTCAATCTCTGTGATTACAATCTAATGAAGACATTACGTGTGTGTCTGTGAGAGGCTTTCCTTAAGTGGAAACCGAACTCACTGTCGAACACACACACACACACACACACACACACACACACACACACACACACACACTCTGTCAGCCTAGACAAGCTAATCCAAGATAAGAGAGCGAAGACAGGCCTTTTCATTAATGGCATCAGCTCGCCAACAAAGGCTGGCTGACAGGCCGGCTAACTGAAGCACAAACAAACACACACAACTACACACACACACACACACACACACACACACACACACACACACACACACACACACACACACACACACACACACACACACACACACACACACACTCTCTCTCACACACACACACACTCACACAAAGGATAAAGTTATTGGAAGGCACTTAACTGATTGGGCATTTTTGTCCAACTATACACTCAAAGCGATTACCTAAGACCAACAAATGTCTAATGAATGAATGAATGAATTAATGAATGTCTAATGAATGAATGAATGAATGTCTAATGAATGAATGAATGTCTAATGAATGAATGAATGCTTCGCTCCACTTTGAAGTGATTTGGTTTTCTCATAGTTCTTCATCTGTATGTGCAGTTCATGAAACCTGGATTTCTTGACGTGCTGTAGCTGAGGTAAATAAGTGATTTTCTCATAATAATCTTGAAATCACTCTGTTGGGGTTCATCACAGACTTCCTGTTACATTTAAAACGGTCCCATGTGCAACAGCAGCAGATAGGAACTGAAGTTACCCGAGGTGAGGAGCTGTGAATGACTTCGATCATACAAACATGAAATAAGATGTGTAGATGATAATACAAACAATAACTACTGCAGTAACAATGGCATTATATAGTAAAAGTATATCATCTAGCCACAGTTCAATGTTACAGAGAGCTATGTGAGAAGATCGGTGCTGCTTTCATATTTGTCTGGTGAATATAAGGCTACAGCCAGCAGACAGTTAGCTTAGCTTAGCATTAAGCAGGAAACCACCCACCATTAACACGTTGCATCTCGTTTGTTCAACCCGGACAGAAACATGTTTGCAGTGAAGTTATCGCTGCCAGCCAAGACGGTTGGCTGACTTTCTAACCTGCATAAGGAACCAGGCTAGCTGTTCCCATCCGTTTACAGTCTTTACGCTAAGCTAAGCTAAGCTGCTGCTGGTTGTATCCTTGTTACGTACAGATATAAGAGCGATATTAACCTTGTAACTACGTAACGTATGTGAGTATCAAGTCAAACCAAGTTGCACAGTAAAGAATGCAAAACGCTTTCCATGTGTTCACTTTGTGTTGAGCTCTTCTGCAGGTAGAATCCACAGAGGACGTGCTCGTGTGTTGGAGGAATGAACAGAAACTCAGACGTGAAGAGTGAAATACAGCCCATCAATCATCACTGTTATATCTCTCTGTTTCCTCTCGCTGAGCTGCAGTAATGTGATGCTGCCTCCAGAGGGCCAGTGACCACTGATGACCACTGAACTGAGAAGATTCTGCAGTGAAACAGAATCTTCATCTTTTTCCTTTTCCTCGAGCAGTTTTCTCTCTTTAACCAGCTCACTTGTTGCGTGAACTCCTTTCATCTCTTCGTCTCCTTCTTCATCTTCACACATGCATTATTTTATTCCATCACATTTTAGACTGACATGCATTCTCTTTCTTTCCCACTGTGCATGTTCTATGGATTTTTTTTCGTCGTCTCTGCATAATATATGGTCTCCGTCTGGCTCACACACCAGGTTCCTTATCGCTCCCTGTTCACATGTTCCTCCCTCTTCATGTCACGTTATCACCATCGTGGCTGTATGACGGATCTCGACAGTGAAATATTCTCCTCTTCCTCTACGTCCCTCTATCCCACACGAACACTCACACACATCCTGGTTCTTCTGTCATTGTGGAGGCTGAAAACACAGAATCGCTACCACGACTGCTCTCCACATAATCTCCCATCTGGTCAGTGTTTGTCCGTCCAAAACCATCAAACAGGGCCCAGGTCCTCTTTCCAGGAAACATTAGAGATCATAAACACACACACACACACACACACACACACACACACACACACACACACACACACACACACACACACACACACACACACACAGCAGAGGACCACATGGAGCTCAACAGACTGTAAAGCTGCAGCTGTTCATATCAAGAAGAATTTATACGTCACACACACATGCACACACATCTGCCTCTTCAAACACCTCAGATGACCCTGGTCAAATCAGGAGCTTAACCAGGCGGCAACCTCGTTCTAAAAAGTGAAACTGATGCTGAAGTGTCCTATAACCTGCATTCTCCCTAGTGTCCACCAGGGGGCGACTCCTCTGGTTGTATAGAAGTCTATAGAAAATGACTCTACTTCTCTCTTGATTTATTCCCTCAGTAAACATTGTAAACATGAGTTTATGTCTCAATCTCTAGTTTCAAGTCTTCTTCAATACAGCATGATGTTCATTTAGTACATGATGGTCCATTTAGAGTCACACAGACCATGAAGCAGGGGATGCTTTAGGGCGGGGCTACAGTGATTGACAGGTCTCTACGTCTCCTCCTCAGTCCAGATATGGTCACTTCCTGTTCACTGGTTGGAAAAAAACCAGATGCGATGGCTAAAATGTTTAACTCAAGGCTTCAAATAGTCAGTCCACAAACCAATGAACCAACGACTATGTCCACTATACAATCTGTGAGTTTGATGCTTGACACACACACACACACACGCACACACACACGCACACACACACACGCACACACACACACGCACACACACACTGGCCTTACCTGCGCTCACGGTGATGGCTTCGATGAACTGGTCTCTCCAGCTGTTGGTTCCTACCAGCAGAGCCAGGTTGGTCTTCTTTATCAGCTTGTCCACTGTGTTCTGCCGAAGGACAGAGGAATAATAATGGCGGTTAGAGGGGAGACATCCCTTCACTGAACAGCACCCTGTGTCCTTCAGTAGCTCTCGCAGTCAGTGGAGTTGGTACACTCACACACTCGGGCATCTCCACTGTACATGTCGATGCAGTTCTGTGGGTTTGACCGATGTTCGGCTGCAGCATGAGTGTGATACAGGTTGTTGGGGGATGAGGTTTAGGAGCGAAGCATTTCACTTCACACACATCTTTAAATGTTTGTCTTTCTGCTTCTGCTCGCTTTCCTTCTCTCTCCTCTTTCCAACCTTCTTTACATAATCCCTCTGTCCTTCCCGTGTTTCCTTCCTCGTCTCCTTCATTCCGTGTCTTTATATTTCTTTGTTGTTTTCTTCAAAAGGAAGAAACTGAGACAAACACACACACATGCACACGCACACACACACACATCACACTAATTAGCGAAGCAGTGGGGATTGCTGCTTCCTTTTCTCTTCAGAGGGAAACTGGGATCTTAATTGTGTTGAATGGAGCTTAGGGGTGTGAAGAGTGCGCCGCTGCTGAGTACACACACACACACACACACACACACACACACACACACACACACACACAGACACACACACACACACGTGTGCACGTGTCTCTGCAGACGTGCACACACGTGAAACTCTCAGGGCGTTTGCGGCTCAGAGGGAGAGCGGGCCGTCCTCTCGTCGGAGGACTGGCGGAGCGATCCTGGGGGAAGAGGCTGAACTCCAAATTGCTCCCGAAGGCTTCGCCATCGGTGCCAGTGTGTGAGCGTTTACATGCTGATGATTGGCGCTCTGCATGTGTATGAATATGTGTGTGAAGCACCAGGATGTGGTGCCATAAACACCGTGAGGACCCAGCTGAGGGCAACATCGGTGCACTGACCCATAATTCATTGCTCAATGATGAATATCAGATATTGTTCACGAGATGATCAACTCTGATCTCTGTGTTCACGAACAGAACGTCAAACAGCAGCACACACACTCACAGGTTTCACTTTGTTCACTTTTCAAATGGCCGTCAACACGTTTAACAGCTCGCAGCCAAAGATGACGAGCAACAGGTGTTTGAGGTTAGCCGGTGACCGTGTTGACTGGTGGCTCGTAGTGACGTCAGCTGTTGAAACACCAACAGAAGATGTCGGTGTCCTCGTTAAAGCCTTCCATCCGTTGTAAACACAGACGTCACCAGTTAACACGGTCACTGGTTAAACTCAAACACCTGTTGCTGTGAAACGGTCGTGATTCTGTCTGTTCTGCAGAGTTTCAGTTGGTTCTGACAACCGGACATGTAGATGCTGGGAACAGTTTTAATTCAAAGGTTAAAGCTTAATAACTCTGGATACACACGCATGTTCATGATGACGTCTGCTGTCTGTCTGTCTGAGTTCGTTGTTGATACTTTTCATTTATCGTGTGGTTTTCCTTGTTTGGGTGAAATGAACTTCAAAAAGAAACTTTCAAGTAAACTCTTCATGAATGCAGCTTCTCCTTTGTGTCTCCTTGACACTGTTACGTCACACACTCGCACTGCTGTGCTCGTCTCTCTGAGCGCTTCAGGTGACGACAGGATCTGCTTCCAGGCACAGACACACAGTTTAATGTAGAACTTGACAAAGTATAGCATGCTGACAAGTGGGGAGCTATGACTGGGTGCTATTACCTTAGAGTCGAGTGTGTAGGTGGAGCATTAGAGTACACACACACACACACACACACACTGTGATGGTAATTACATCCACGCTTGTCTTAAGCGTCAGCGTGGGAGACGGAGAACAAGGACAGGACGCACACAATCATTTCCTGCGTTGAAGCGGTCAGTGAGTCTTCATGAGACGAGGTGAGTGTGTGTGTGTGTGTGTGTGTTTAGATCTAACATACGATGTGTGACCACTGTAACAGTCAGTTGATGTGCGCTGCATCTCTTGAAACCGATTCTCTTTGTGTCGTGAGAGCCTCCATTGGTCCATGTTGTGTGTTAACAGAAACGATGCGTCATGACAATAAACTAATGCTGCGTTCAAGACAACTCGAAACAAGAACGTTTGCGACCTTCTAGAACAAAGTCAGAGTTCCTACTTCTGAACTAAATCCATCCACCTGGACTTCATGAGGTTAATGCTAGGATGGAAGGTCCAGAGGGACCAACGGTTGGGAGGAAGATATTCTGCTGACAGTAAGCGATTTGTTAATTATCAAAAGGTTTTTCTCGTAAAAGACTTTCTTTATGTTTTAATACCCTGCACTGCTATGCAGTTTAAAGAGTATAACAGATCCAAGACCAATTACGAATCCATCTTCTCCTTCAGCACCACGGACAGCGCCACGGACCCACCAGCACACAGCAGCAGTGTTTGGCCGTTCACATGTTGTGTTTTGATGTTTTTGTGCATTCAAATCCATTGATGTCAATGTAGACGAGCGAACGACGCGCTCAACAGCGTGCGCTTGTGGAAGCGCACGTTCTAAATGGTAAAACTAAAAGGCAACGTAAAGTGTGTAATGCATACGATCACATAAAGAACTAAAGTCTGTTCCCCTCCTCTCTTCCTTTGTATTTCAAAGTGTGTTCACTCGCCAAAGAAGCATCAGTTGCTCAGTCAGCCGTGCTGTTTGTTCAAGTTTTGACGTCAAATACGTGAAACGCTGAGAGGAACGCAGCGCGAGTGAACTGGTCGTATTTCAGAGTCGTGTGTGAGGTCGTCTGATTTGGTGGCAGTTCAAATAAAAACTGGAGCCAGTGAACCTAACATGTCCGAAAACAACTAATACGTCTTTCATAGTGTTGTGGAAGAGCCTGTCAACGTACTGAAGGTGAATTAGACCACACAGTCAAACCTGCAGGATTCATGTACACACACACACGCACGCACGCACGCACGCACACACACACACACACACACCTTGAACTCATAGGATTCCTCTATGATGACCTCCAGTTTGACGTGGTCTCCCAGCATGGGACGGCCCATGTCAGCAATGCGCTGCTCCTCTTCATCTTTTCCCGCCAGCGCCTCTTCCTCCTCCTCCTCTTCCTTCAGCTGTTCCTCTGAAAAAACACCAACAAGACAACGACCAATGGCACAGTTAGACGAGGATTGGCAGCGTTCACTTTATTTCTCCAGGATGATCCTCCGGACTGCTGTCCTGAGTCCTGAGTACACACATGAAAGCAGACAGTAATATTTCATGAGGGTTGAAAGATAAAACAGACCATGCTGGGAATGATTGACAGACAGAGCAAACAAAGAAAGTAGTTGATTAGAAGTAAAGTGGAAATTTGAGCTAGAAGTAGAAGAAAATGATGAAACGTCCAACAAGAGCAGCTCGTTCTCACTCCAACGTTCAAGAACGTTCTCATAAAATGTCTCAGGTGCAACTTGATTAGAAGACGTTTGTTCCTGCGTCTCTCGTCAACACCATGCAGTCAGGTTACATCGGATGCAGAGCTCTGCTGATGAGCTGTAGGATCACTGACCGGCTGCTGTGTTTGACGTCTTGAGGAGTGAGAAGGCGTTGACGAGAGATGCAGGAACAAACATCGTGTCGTCCAGTTTCAGCAGAGACATCTGAACTAAACATGTGGATTCTTAAAGCAGTGATCGACCATTAGTGTTAGTTCGTACAACAGCAATGAGGTCATTATGATGCAATGGCTCTGTAATACTTTAAAGCTCTGCAGCACAGCGTCTGTTTTAAACAAACCAAAAGCTCTCAGGAAGCAGCTGATGGTGTTTCTTGTGGAGACGAATCTTCAACACCGAACGGACTTTCGCTAAATCGTCTTTGACCGAGTTTGTATCTTTTAACGGAGGAGCTCCGCTCATCTGTATCAAACAATTAATAATGAACTGATTTAATTCCCACTTCTAGCTTCACCTCTCTAACCTCTGTGTTAAATGAAGCTGGCGACGCGTCTGTGCTTTCAGTTCATACAATTATCACTACACTGAACAGTGTAGTGATAACATTACTGAATGAAAACATACTTCCAGTTCCCCCATCGTCTCACTATCTGTTTCTCTCTCACACACACACGCACACACACACACACACACACG
>CM051699.1:25898765-25916265 GCA_028022725.1 Lycodopsis pacificus
GACCTCCAGTCCCGGCTGTCGCCTCAGAGCCGCAGCTATCCCCGGACCTCGCCGTTTCAGAGCCAGAGCCGCTCCCAGTCCCTGCCGCTGCCGCCTCTACGCCAGCTCCAGTTCCTGCCGCCTCCGCGCCGCAGCCCGCTCCAGTTCCTGCCGCCTCCGCGCCGCAGCCCGCTCCAGTTCCTGCCGCCTCCGCGCCGCAGCCCGCTCCAGTTCCTGCCGCCTCCGCGCCGCAGCCCGCTCCAGTTCCTGCCGCCTCCGCGCCGCAGCCCGCTCCAGTTCCTGCCGCCTCCGCGCCGCAGCCCGCTCCAGTTCCTGCCGCCTCCGCGCCGCAGCCCGCTCCAGTCCAGGCCGCCGCCTCCGAGCCGCAGCCCGCTCCAGTCCCGGCCGCCGCCGCCTCCGAGCCGCAGCCCGCTCCAGTCCCGGCCGCCGCCGCCTCCGAGCCGCAGCCCGCTCCAGTCCCGGCCGCCGCCGCCTCCGAGCCGCAGCCCGCTCCAGTCCCGGCCGCCGCCGCCTCCGAGCCGCAGCCCGCTCCAGTCCCGGCCGCCGCCGAGCCGCAGCGCCCTCCAGTCCCGGCCGCAGCGCCCTCCAGTCCAGGCCGCCGCCGCCTCCGAGCCGCAGCGCCCTCCAGTCCAGGCCGCCGCCGCCGCCGCCTCCGAGCCGCAGCGCCCTCCAGTCCCGGCCGCCGCCGCCGCCTCCGAGCCGCAGCGCCCTCCAGTCCCGGCCGCCGCCGCCGCCTCCGAGCCGCAGCGCCCTCCAGTCCCGGCCGCCGCCGCCTCCGAGCCGCAGCCCACTCCAGTCCCGGCCGCCGCCGCCTCCGAGCCGCAGCCTCTCCCAGACCCGGCCGCCGCCGTCCCAGAGCAGCAGCGACCTCCAGCCCCGGCCGCTGCCGTCCCAGAGCAGCAGCGACCTCCAGCCCCGGCCGCTGCCGTCCCAGAGCAGCAGCGACCTCCAGCCCCGGCCGCTGCCGTCCCAGAGCAGCAGCGACCTCCAGCCCCGGCCGCTGCCGTCCCAGAGCAGCAGCGACCTCCAGCCCCGGCCGCTGCCGTCCCAGAGCAGCAGCGACCTCCAGCCCCGGCCGCTGCCGTCCCAGAGCAGCAGCGACCTCCAGCCCCGGCCGCTGCCGTCCCAGAGCAGCAGCGACCTCCAGCCCCGGCCGCTGCCGTCCCAGAGCAGCAGCGACCTCCAGTTCCCGCCGCTGCCGTCCCGGAGCAGCAGCGACCTCCAGTGGCCGCCTCGGAGCAGCATCGACCTCCAGTTGCTGTCTCGGGGCAGCAGCGACCTCCAGGGCCTGCCGCCGCTGCCGTCACGGCGCAGCAGCGACCTCCAGTGCCTGCTGCCGTCACGGCGCAGCAGCGACCTCCAGTGCCTGCCGCCGTCACGGCGCAGCAGCGACCTCCAGTGCCTGCCGCCGCTGGACTAGCATCCTGTTCTCCGGGGTCCTTCCACCCACCCGGCCGTCCGCCGGAGCACCCGTGCCCGGAGCCCTTCTGCCCGCCCGGCCGTCCGCCGGAGCACCCGTGCCCGGAGCCCTTCTGCCCGCCCGGCCGTCCGCCGGAGCACCCGTGCCCGGAGCCCTTCTGCCCGCCCGGCCGTCCGCCGGAGCACCCGTGGCCGACACTCTTCTGCGGCCCCGTGGCCGGTCAGATCCTGTCACCCCTCCTCCGGACCCCCGCCGCCCACCCTAGTCGGCCTTGTAGCTGTGGGGACATCCCTCCTCCGGACCCCCTCCACCCGCCCTTTTTTGTGTCTTCTTGTACGTCTAGAATCCGTTCCTTAAGGGGGGGGTACTGTCAGGATCCAGGATCCCTGTCGGACCCGTTGTGTTTCCCCTGATCTCCTCTCCTCATGTGTCCTGTCATTCCCCTGTTTGTTATTGTATGCCATGTGCTCTGTGTTTGTCCTCTGTCTCCAGACACCTCCCACACCCTTGATCGTGCACAGCTGAGGACACTCCAGCCGATCACCTCCTGCAGCCTGACACACCAGACTCAGGGCCCGCTAATGAGTTCCCTGTCACTATATAAACTCTGGTCCTGCAGTCTGGGGTTGTCAGGTCGTACTGTCTTTCACCCGCTTCAACCCCGTGGCATCCTCTGCCCCCCCCTGGGGTTCTACGGATTACACGCCGCCGCTCCGCCCTCCGTGGCGTTCAACGGACTACACACGCCGTTCAAGCGGCCAGCTCTCTGGTGTCGAGCCACGGGACTCTCACCGCCGGTTTGCCTACTCTGGTGTCGGACCACGGGCTCCACACCTGCACGCACCTTCTAAATAAAACCTGTTTCTAGTAACTTCTGTCTCCTGTGGTCTTGCGTTTGGGTCCTACCTGTTAACTCCCGTGACACATGGTCTCTGATCAAAGGTTCCTGTGAGGAACATTTAAACACAACAAGTCGTACGAACTTCATACTTTTTAGGATATCCGGCCCGTCGAGCCAAGCCTTGTTAATTAGTCGACCTCCATCAGTAAATGAGCCCGTTAGCGAGAATATTCTTTGTTTCTCGATATTCTTCATGCTGATCAGCAGAGACCAGTCCACCGTGGACAGACCGGACCCTGCTGCAGTAAAGAGACACGACCATGTTAGTCCACAGGGGGCGCCAGAATCAACACGAGAGGAACATAGTAGCTTTAAGATGCCTTGAAGTTACACGTTTTCTTAACTTTTTCATTTTTACAGCACGGTGCTCCGTTCGCAGTTGAACACATGAAACGTACTGAAACCTTTTTTAGTAAATATTCAGTTTTGTCATTATTTTTTTACTCAGGAAGTGCGTCTGTCTGTCTGGATGAAACACGGGTCAATAAGTGCCGACGCGGGTGAGTGCGATGGTTTCACACCTTGTCAGGCTTTGATCGAGTCCCTAGTTCCACAGAAGTGATGCTAGACGACGGGGAGAGGAGGACGAGGAGGACGAGGGGTAAAGAGGAAGAGAGGGAGGAACGTGGACAGAGACGAGAGGACTTTTACACCCTGTCGTGTTTGATGGATTCAGGTTCCATCAAAGAGGCAGAAGATGAGGAGAGAGAGCGAGAGGGAGGCCAGGTTCCTACAAACTGTCTGCATACAAAGACAAAAAGGAGGCGCAGAGGGGGGGGGGGGGACCTGTGCACCACGTCAGGGAGGAGACGGGCAGATGGAAGGAGAAAGAAGACGGGAGGAGACGGGATTAAACAGAACAGCAGGGGACAAAGAGGAGGAGGAGGAGGAGGAGGAGGAGGAGGAAGGAGCTGTCACTTTTTGGAGAGTCCCATTGGAGGAGACAGAATAGGAGCAGGAGGAGAAAGAGACAAGTGGAAGTTTTAACTTGTCTTGCTGGTCCACAGGGGAGGAGAGGAGGAAAGGAATGAGGAAAGAGTGGTGAGGATGTAGGTGAGAGGGATGATGGGAAATAAGGAGTAAGAAGAGGAAGAGGAGAGGAGAGGATTTGGGGAAGAAGACAACGAGAACGAGAAGAGGTAAAAGAGGAGGACGGCGAAGAAGAGGAAGCAGATGAGGAGGATGAAGAGGAGAGGAAGAGGCGGGGCGTTTACTGGAGATGGACGAGCAGAAAAAGAGGATGAGGAAGAACAACTGCCATGAACCGATCGAGTTGATAATACAGTAATGTATGGCATCATCTTGTATATTTAATAAAGTACTGTAATAACAAACAACAATCTCCAATCATCATTCATTGCTGATGTAAATGTTACTGTAATAAGATAGAAATAAATTAATTTACGCTGTTTGGTGATTTGTTCAGATGAATGTGTAAACAGCTCATATGCATAATGCACGAATGTGTTATTGTTTCACATCAACAGACGCTGCAACGAGTTTACAGAACATGAAAGGAATATTCTGATGATCGGACTGAACACAGACACACTGATCATCTCCTGGGATCCATGTGTTGGCTTCATGAAGAAACGCTGTCAATGTGGAAAAAAATGATTTAATCCACGACTGATGAATATAGTTCTAAATATTAACAATGCATATAATAATGAGTCTTCTGTCTAACTTCATTGAATATTACTTTTCTATGTATTTGTGTAAAAACATCTATTTTGATATTTCGCACTTTAGATCTCAAATCTCAGCAGCATGGACGACACATTATGAATAACTGCTCACGATGACGTCGTTTATTGAATTAAACATGTTGCACGTGAGTGTTGCTTCTGAATATGAATCTCTAAATCATTCGTGACTGCTGAGGAACGAGTCACCGCTGATATAAAGACATCTGGAGGCTTTAGTTTGTGGTTTTGTCCACAAAAGTAAATCAAAGGAACTAAATATGAGACTCTGGTAACGGGGCTACACGGTGATTGACAGGCGTCTCTACGTCACGCCTCCTCAGTCCAAATACGGTAACTTCCTGTCCACTGGTTGCAAAAAGCCAAGATGGCGACGGCGACCTCGAGGCTTCAGAACCTGAGTCTATAAACCAATGAGTGACGCCATGATGACCACGTCCACTTCTTATATTCAGTCTGTGGTCTTTATTAACACACACACACACACACACACACACACACACACAGGGCAGAGAAAAGGAGGATATTAGAGGACAAAATGTAGTTCTATGTATTCACACGTGCGGTCACATGTTGCTATGCATGTTCCTCTACGAGCGTGTAGTGTGTGTGTGAGTGTGTGTGTGTGTGTGAGTGTGTGTGAGTGTGAGTGTGTGTGAGTGTGTGTGTGTGTGTGTGAGTGTGTGTGTGTGTGTGTGTGTGTGTGTATGTGTGTGAGTGTGTGTGTGTGTGTATGTGTGTGAGTGTGTGTGTGTGTGTATGTGTGTGAGTGTGTATGTGTGTGTGTGTGTGTGTGTGTATGTGTGTGAGTGTGTGTGTGAGTGTGTGTGTGAGTGTGTGTGTGTGTATGTGTGTGTGTGTGTGTGTGTGAGTGAGTGTGTGTGTGTGTGTGTATGTGTGTGTGTGTGTGTCTGAGGACATGGGGTCGTCACCCTCTGCAGGCTGCGCTGTGTTTTCAGCTGGCTTCCCTCTCAGCACTGCTCTCCCACCCAGATGACTGACGGAGGTTCACAGGCGGCAGTGAACTCTCCTCCGCCTCCCGCCGTCCCGAAGCTCCTCAAAGGAGAATCCTGCAATATCACAGGGTCACGTGGGAGCCGCTGAAGCCTCCAGTGAATCCAGCGCTTACCTCCAGACAAACACAGACCTCCCGCTGTGATCAGCGTCAGAGACGCACCCTGCTTTCCCTGCACAACACTGCCTGACTGGATGTTTGTCTTAACCGGCAAACATCAGATGTCTGGCTGCACCTGCACAAACAAAGCGAAGCCGGATGAAAGTTGACGCCGGCTCTCTGGAGGTCTGCTGAACGGCGTTCGTTCTGGGACACGACGGAATAAACTGCGGCAGAACCAGAGGAGGAAACAGGTTGATGGAGACGTGAATCACACGGCTTCTTCATGCTCTGCTCAACAAATGAGAACTTGGAGCAGCTGCAGAGTTATTTGTGCGGAGGCAGAATGTTTGGTGTGATTTACATGAGAAGTCCACAGATATTACAACGTGCATCTCGCCACACACCGAGGCTTGGTGAGCCTCACTCTGATACGACACGAGGCCTCCGGTAGTTTCTCCACGAGGCTCTCTGGGCTTCCAACGAACTCCAGCGTTCATCCACGTCATCGTTAGACGCTCAGAACAACTGACGTAGTTTAAAGAAGGAGGGAGTGTGTGTAGGCGAGGGAGGGAGGGAGGGAGGATGGGTCTCACAAACACGGGACTCTCACACAGGAGACCGCAGTCCATGTCCCTTGGGAAACCAAGTCAACGTTGACTTATTTCACCTTACTTTGTTATGCAACTTACGTACTTAACCAGTTACTTAAAAAGCATCTTATTTTAAAAACCAACAGTTAGGTTTAGTCAACTAAACCAACAGTTGGGTTTAGGCAACTAAACCAACAGTTAGGTTCAGGCAACAAAACCAACAGTTAGGTTCAGGCAACAAAACCAACAGTTAGGTTTAGGCAACTAAACCAACAGTTAGGTTTAGGCAACTAAACCAACAGTTAGGTTTAGGCAACAAAACCAACAGTTAGGTTTAGGCAACTAAACCAACAGTTAGGTTCAGGCAACAAAACCAACAGTTAGGTTCAGGCAACAAAACCAACAGTTAGGTTTAGTCAACTAAACCAACAGTTAGGTTTAGTCAACTAAACCAACAGTTAGGTTTAGTCAACTAAACCAACAGTTAGGTTTAGGCAACTAAACCAACAGTTAGGTTCAGGCAACAAAACCAACAGTTAGGTTCAGGCAACAAAACCAACAGTTAGGTTTAGGCAACTAAACCAACAGTTAGGTTTAGGCAACAAAACCAACAGTTAGGTTTAGTCAACTAAACCAACAGTTAGGTTTAGTCAACTAAACCAACAGTTAGGTTTAGGCAACAAAACCAACAGTTAGGTTTAGGCAACAAAACCAACAGTTAGGTTTAGTCAACTAAACCAACAGTTAGGTTTAGGCAACTAAACCAACAGTTAGGTTTAGTCAACTAAACCAACAGTTAGGTTTAGGCAACTAAACCAACAGTTAGGTTTAGACAACTAAACCAACAGTTAGGTTTAGACAACTAAACCAACAGTTGGGTTTAGACAACTAAACCAACAGTTAGGTTTTGGCAACAACACCAACAGTTGCTCTGATTGTTGCTCACATGGATGCATTTCTTTGAGTCTGCACCACTAACCATGTAAGACTCGTTACTGACTTTGGCGTTATTTTCAGCCTGAGCTACATGGAAACAGACACCTCTTGTCCTGTGCATGAAAGCAATAATTGCTTCCCAAGCTGCCGTGATACTGGTCGTTGCTCCTGTTCTCAGTGAAGTCAAACAGCGTTGCAGAGACCTGACTGAGCTACTCTGGTTCCCTCCCCGTGTCGTCTAACCGCACGATGAGTAACTCCTCACATCAGCAGAGCAGATGTCACGTTCAGTCAGTACATCAATCACGGCAACCGCTGTTGCTTGCAGAGAAATAAAGCAATGCAAATTAAACAGCAACATGAACAAGGACAGAAGAAGAACACGAGGCTTTTATCTCCGGCTCAGAGGCGTTCACTCATGAAGCCGGGGTGGAAGATGAAACGGGATCTTACAGGATTCCAATGAGAGAAGGTGAATCAACATGACGGAGTGAGCGTGTTTCTGTGGGTGTCTCTGGGGCCGGATGTTTAAAAGACGATCTGGAACGTGGCGGGTTGTGCCAAATTTGCTGCATCGAGAAAATCAATGTTACTTCACTGAAAGGCTTTTTGTAAACACTAATATCCGGGAGAGAGCAAAACATGAAGAACCGCCGCCTGCCACTGTTACTCTGTACAAGCACCGGTACCTTCAATCAGCTTCATGTTGGTCCTGCTCACTGGAAGAACATCGATCAGACTTTAGACCACTTTAGATCTGACGCTTTGACACTCATGCAATATCTTCTCACTCTTACGAGGATTCTGCTGCATGTCAAAAAGCCCAAAGGTCCGGAGACCGGACTGCACTGGACTGGATCTAAACTGACATCTCAGTCAGGTGAAAGGTGAGCGAGGTCAGGTCAACAAGTAAACAACATAACAAGTTAAGTGTTGTTGTTCATTCCACTCTTATCATTTGATATTTGTGTGGAGTGTGAAGAGAGTAAAGTCTCATGGAAATATATTTTGAAAGGTTTTTTTCAGTGTCATGTTTCTGATGCGTTCTCAACTCTTTCTGATGTGGAAACCTCTCCATGCTTTACTCTCTTTCTGTACATTTGCTGCTTTACTTGTGCAAGTGATGCAAATACTGCAGTCCGACTGCTGTGACTGCTGGTGGACTTGTGTGAGCGTAGAAGCACAGCCTTCCTCCTTCATCCCTGAAACCACCTTCTTGGGAACCTGTTGAAGTCCTTCATCGTGTCCCTGCTCCTCTTCTTCTGGGCATGCATCTCTACTGAAGCCTTTGCAAGCTGCTGCTTTGGTTTGTGTTCACCGCACAGAGCCGACTGTGAAAGCTTGTGCGTCTAAAACTGCCATTAAATAACTAAATTGAGACTCATATTCAGAACGTGTATGAATCACACAATCAGAAAGCTCTGTTCAGAATAAGGCCGTAGTCTGAATATCCAACGGGAATATGCCGTTGCAAACTCACAACATTAGTGGAATACTGACCTTAAACATCTGCATCGACTGTGAAACGTGTGACGGGTTGAGTGTGTCCCATTGGACATAAAGGAAGTAATACAGTTCATACTCTGACTTCTGTGGGCTGAAGGATATTAAAGCCACACTCATAGTGAACATCATCTCTTCTCAGCCGTTTCTTTGTGTGTGCCAGTAATCTACGATGGGCGACATCTTCAAACACCAGAACAGATGTGGGAGCATGAAAAGGGGAAACAAGAGAACAAGGGCAGAGGAGGAGGAGGAGGAGGAGGAGGAGGAGGAGGAGGAGGAGGAGGAGGAGGAGGAGGAGGAGAGGACAGGTGTGATTCCCACTGAGTTTTCTGAACAAAGCCTCTGAGGAGGAGCAGCAGGAGGAGGAGCAGCAGCAGGAGGAGCAGCAGAGAGAAGGAAGAGACGGAGCAGCAGGACTCGCTCCTGTGTGAGTTCAACCTGAATCCCAGATCAACAGGCTGCTGAGCCTCAGCTCTGCGTTGTGTCACTTCAGGAATATGTGCACCGCAGCGCTGCCGGTTGTTAAGTGCTCTGGTCTGGGCTGTCGTATTAGGCTTTGCATAAAGTAAATATGATTCAAATTGCACGACGTCCACAGAGACCAGCGTGACACCTGCTGCATGAGGTCCTCCAGCAGTCAGGTCCTCGTTGTCTGGTTGCTTTGCCTCCATTCTGTAGCATTCTGCGCTGCACGTCCTGGAGATCACCTGTCAATCAAACCTGACTTTGTGCTAATCCTGCCCTACACGCTGCCTGCACGCAGTGAACGCTGCACTCATCTCCACAGAGCGCTGCCGCTACACAAGACACGGACGCACTTCACTGAGGATGTCACAACACAGAGCTGCAGTGGATCTCCACCTCGATGACCACGCGGCTCACGTGATCCATCTGCTGTTGTATCAACGGGAGATAAAGTGAATCATGTGATCGGCCTGTTGACTCAGGATTCCCCAAAACCTGATGAAGTGCATTCTCAGTGCTGATTGGCTGTCACACCTGTCTGCTCCGTCCTGCTGCGTCTCCATTGGGGGGTTTGGAGCAGAAGGTAGAAGGAGGACTGCTTATTGTACTCCTCCCGGTCTAAGATCCTAATGGCTACGCTCTTCCTGTAAGGGACACACACGTACACACACACACATAGAGGGAGGTGGTGAATGCATGCATGGTGACCAGACAACATGGCAAGGTATGTACACACACACACACACACACACACACACACACACACACACACACACACACACACACACGAGGTGGAGTCGTGGATGTGGTGAGATGAGATGATCCACAACCTGCTGCATGTTCACATCAGGAGAACAATCTGCTCCTCCGGGTGTTGAGAACATGCAGACGCTCTGGGGGGGGGGTCACGGGGTCACGGGGTCACCCCCGTCCTGACCTTTGGTGTCGTTGCTCTCCACCAGGCGAGGCTCTGCGATCTCCACGTAGAAGGTCTTGTTCTTCTCGTACTCCTCGTCGTCGATTATTTTCACCTTGATGATTTTACTGAGGAGGGGGAGGAAGAGGAAGAGGAAGAGGAAGAGGAAAGGGGAAAAAGAGAAGGCAGCAGAGTGAGAGAAGGACAGACTCGGAAGTAGGAAATCAAGAGAAACCAGAAAAGAGCAGCGTCTGCTTTTCCCACAAGCATCGAAACCTCAAAATGTGAATTTAAATTCCTGCAGCGAGTCGAGTGACCCGGTGACCTCGTCGTGAGGTGACGTGAGCCGGTCGACCGGCGTGCGAGATGGAGATCGATCTGATGAACTCGAGCCTCCGGCCCGGTTACTCACTCAGAGTTTATCAGCTCGATTCGTCGCGTTGGCAGCTGAGCGCTCATCAATTATGCTCCAACAATCGACGAGCTTTCAGGATCCATTTTATATTTTACACATTTATGGCTCTCCACTTTCCCAGAGAACGTGTTTGACAGTGAACCTGATTGAGGGGCGACGTGTTCCTCAGGATTCATGTTCTTCATGCACGGGAACATTTCTAACAACTTTCTAATGTGTTTTTGTTCCGTGATGCTCGTGAGAAACCAGAACATTTCACCGTCAATTCAGCCAAACACAGACCGTCAGTGAACTCTGCTGCAGGTCAGTGAGACCAGTTCGACTCTTTCTCACATCTTTGGCTGAATTGAAAGCGAACCGACACGTTGCAGTCTTTAACAGCATGAAGACAGAGAGACACGTCAGACGAACGAGAAGTCATCCAGACGAAGAATGAAACTGAGCCGGAGAAGAAGAAGAAGAAGAAGAAGAAGAAGAAGAAGAAGAAGAAGAAGAAGGAGCACAAACACCTGCTGCTGCTGCGATGAACAGCAGTTTAACCCGCTGTGGTTTGTGGTTTAAACCAAGATTAGAAGCCACCAGAGAAGCCACGATGCCTCAACCCAAACAGCACACACACACACACACACACACACCACCTCAGCGCCGTTTCTGCAGCCGCCAGAGACCTGCAGCCGGAGCCGCCGTGCTGCTGTGAACCCTTCAGAGGACGGACAAACACAAGCCGATGATTCCTGATCACCAGCACTCCGACCGCCAAGCACCGACCCACCAAGAGCTCCAGAGAGTCAGCATGGAGAGAGAGAGTGTGTGTGTGTGTGTGTGTGAGTGTGTGTGTGTGAGAGTGTGTGTGTGTGTGTGTTTTTATTGTGTCACTTGGCCTCAGTCATATTTGGCAGCTTAGCTAATATCTGAGGTCACAGGGCTGTGGAGCGGTACGCAGTGTGTATACAGAGTGTGTGTGTGTGTGTGTGTGTGTGTGTGTGTGTGTGTGTTTATCTGTTTCCAGTCTGGAACAAAACAATTTTCTGATCCAAATCCACTACAGGCAAAAACAAAGACATCTGAGAGAATACTCATAATCCGGCCTATAGGGTGTGAAATGGGAACGCACGCACACACACACACACACACACACACACACACACACACACACACACACACACACACACACACACACACACACGCTTATGTAAGCCATTATCTCTGATCGCAGGCCTTCAACCTGTTTTCCACGTTAGCTGCATCACATCTGTTTCTAACTCCATCTGCAGCGGTGGAGGAAGTACTCAGAGGTTCTATCTCAGTGAAAGTAGCAATGAAAGTACTTCACTCCAGAAGGTGCAGATGAATTATACTCTTCAACGTTACGAGGAGGAACGTTTCATTTGGTGTTGGTTCGGTGGTCCCTGTGGACTGAAGTGGTCGTGTCTCTGAGCACCAGAGTCTCATGTTACTCACGTCGGGTGAACTGATCACACTGGAGGCATTAACCCGTTCATCATGGCCGACACCAGCAGATGGAGAGCAGTGCTGACCTGCCGGCCGGAGAAGCTCCTCACTGAAGCCTCTCACTGCAGCTGCACAACAACGCTCCCCCTGCCTCAAGGTGGAGCCCTCGAGCAAGGCACTTAACCTCGGGGACAGCAGCGTTCCCAGTGGGGACGATGAGGGCTGCTCCTCATCGACACATGGCTCATTACCTCATACACAGGAGATCTACAGCGTCTAGGAATTCACTGTTTCATCCAGCTCCTTGATTGGGTCCTTCGCTGCTCCAACGTTTCTCTCAAATCTCTCATGAAAAGTTAAATCACAGTAAGTCTACCGTCCCATGTGAGCGGGATTCATGGCTTCATGTCGCTTCAAAAAATAAAATAAAATCGATCAAATGAGCAGCAGAACAAACGTGAATCAAGCCTCGTCTGAAGGCCTCTCTGAGTGTACAGAGAATATGAATGATGATCTCATGCTCCACATATCAGCAAACCAATCACATCAGAGACGACTGCTGGAGGTCAATGATGAACCAACAGATGACCAACACGCTGGACACACACACACACACACACACACACACACACACACACACACACACACACACACACACACACACACACACACACACACACACACACACACACACACACAGCGCATAGATATCATTCATCTACAATTAACTGGATTCATCGTCTTCATCTGCACGTCTCCTTCTTTCTCTTTGTATGTTTCACACATAAACACACACACACACACACACACACAGCTGTACAGTACGCTGTCCCATTGCCATGGCAACACAATGTTTGGGTAACCAACAGGGGCGGAGAAGATTGTTTCCAGACCAATAATCTGTGTGTGTGTGTGTGTCTGTGTGTGTGATAATGTGTGTGTGTGTGTGATAATGTGTGTGTGTGTGTGATAATGTGTGTGTGTGTGTGTGTGTGTGATAATGTGTGTGTGTGTGTGTAATAATGTGTGTGTGTGATAATGTGTGTGTAATAATGTGTGTGTGATAATGTGTGTGTGTGTGTGATAATGTGTGTGTGTGTGTGTGATAATGTGTGTGTGTGTGTGTAATAATGTGTGTGTGTGAGATAATGTGTGTGTGTGTGATAATGTGTGTGTGTGTGTGTGTGATAATGTGTGTGTGTGTGTGTGTGTAATAATGTGTGTGTGTGAGATAATGTGTGTGTGTGTGATAATGTGTGTGTGTGATAATGTGTGTGTGTGTGTGATAATGTGTGTGTGTGTGATAATGTGTGTGTGTGTGTGATAATGTGTGTGTGTGATAATGTGTGTGTGTGTGTGATAATGTGTGTGTGTGTGATAATGTGTGTGTGTGTGTGTGATAATGTGTGTGTGTGTGTGTGATAATGTGTCTGTGTGTGTGTGTGTGTGATAATGTGTGTGTGTGTGTGTGATAATGTGTGTGTGTGTGTGTGATAATGTGTCTGTGTGTGTGTGTGTGTGATAATGTGTGTGTGTGTGATAATGTGTGTGTGTGTGTGTGTGTGATAATGTGTGTGTGTGTGATAATGTGTGTGTGTGTGTGTGTGATAATGTGTGTGTGTGTGTGTGTGATAATGTGTGTGTGTGTGTGATAATGTGTGTGTGTGTGTGTGTGTGATAATGTGTGTGTGTGTGTGATAATGTGTGTGTGTGTGTGTGATAATGTGTGTGTGTGTGTGATAATGTGTGTGTGTGTGTGATAATGTGTGTGTGTGTGTGTGATAATGTGTGTGTGTGTGATAATGTGTGTGACAGAGACTGATATTACGCAGGAGCCCTCATTGTTTGCAGTGAGTGGTGACTCTCTGTGTGTCTGTATTCAATCACATGTTAATGAAACCATGCAGTTTGTAGAGAGTGTGTGTGTGTGTCTGAGTGTGTGTGTGTGTGTGTGTGTGTGTGTGCCAGGTGATGGTTCAGTAACAACATGAGTGTGAAATGTGCTGATAAAACACATGATCGTGTCACATTGAATGTGATATTTACACCCTAACGTCAACCCTTCACCCTAACGTTACCCCTTCACCCTAACGTTACCCCTTCACCCTAACGTTAACCCTTCACCCTAACGTTAACCCTTCACCCTAACGTTAACCCTTCACCCTAACGTCACCTCTTCACCCTAACGTTAACACTTCACCCTAACGTTAACCCTTCACCCTAACGTCACCTCTTCACCCTAACGTTAACACTTCACCCTAACGTTACCCCTTCACCCTAACGTTAACCCTTCACCCTAACGTTACCCCTTCACCCTAACGTTAACCCTTCACCCTAACGTTAACCCTTCACCCTAACGTTAACCCTTCACCCTAACGTCACCCCTTCACCCTAACGTTAACCCTTCACCCTAACGTTACCCCTTCACCCTAAAGTTAACCCTTCACCCTAACGTTAACCCTTCACCCTAACGTTAACCCTTCACCCTAACGTCACCCCTTCACCCTAACGTTAACACTTCACCCTAACGTTACCCCTTCACCCTAACGTCACCTCTTCACCCTAACGTTACCCCTTCACCTTAACGTTAACCCTTCACCCTAACGTTAACCCTTCACCCTAACGTTACCCCTTCACCCTAACGTTAACCCTTCACCCTTCACCCTAACGTTAACCCTTCACCCTAACGTTAACCCTTCACCCTAACGTTAACCCTTCACCCTAACGTCACCTCTTCACCCTAACGTTAACACTTCACCCTAACGTTACCCCTTCACCCTAACGTTAACCCTTCACCCTAACGTTACCCCTTCACCCTAACGTTAACCCTTCACCCTAACGTTAACCCATCACCCTTCACCCTAACGTTAACCCTTCACCCTAACGTCACCTCTTCACCCTAACGTTAACACTTCACCCTAACGTTACCCCTTCACCCTAACGTTACCCCTTCACCCTAACGTTAACCCTTCACCCTAACGTTACCCCTTCACCCTAACGTTAACCCTTCACCCTAACGTTACCCCTTCACCCTAACGTTACCCCTTCACCCTAACGTTAACCCTTCACCCTAACGTTACCCCTTCACCCTAACGTTAACCCTTCACCCTAACGTTAACCCTTCACCCTAACGTTAACCCTTCACCCTGACGTTACCCCTTCACCCTAACGTTAACACTTCACCCTAACGTTACCCCTTCACCCTAACGTCACCTCTTCACCCTAACGTTAACACTTCACCCTAACGTTACCCCTTCACCCTAACGTTAACCCTTCACCCTAACGTTAACCCTTCACCCTAACGTTACCCCTTCACCCTAACGTTACCCCTTCACCCTAACGTTAACCCTTCACCCTAACGTTAACCCTTCACCCTAACGTTAACCCTTCACCCTAACGTCACCTCTTCACCCTAACGTTAACACTTCACCCTAACGTTAACCCTTCACCCTAACGTCACCTCTTCACCCTAACGTTAACACTTCACCCTAACGTTACCCCTTCACCCTAACGTTAACCCTTCACCCTAACGTTACCCCTTCACCCTAACGTTAACCCTTCACCCTAACGTTAACCCTTCACCCTAACGTTAACCCTTCACCCTAACGTCACCCCTTCACCCTAACGTTAACCCTTCACCCTAACGTTACCCCTTCACCCTAACGTTAACCCTTCACCCTAACGTTAACCCTTCACCCTAACGTTAACCCTTCACCCTAACGTCACCCCTTCACCCTAACGTTAACACTTCACCCTAACGTTACCCCTTCACCCTAACGTCACCTCTTCACCCTAACGTTACCCCTTCACCTTAACGTTAACCCTTCACCCTAACGTTAACCCTTCACCCTAACGTTACCCCTTCACCCTAACGTTAACCCTTCACCCTTCACCCTAACGTTAACCCTTCACCCTAACGTTAACCCTTCACCCTAACGTTAACCCTTCACCCTAACGTCACCTCTTCACCCTAACGTTAACACTTCACCCTAACGTTACCCCTTCACCCTAACGTTAACCCTTCACCCTAACGTTAACCCATCACCCTTCACCCTAACGTTAACCCTTCACCCTAACGTCACCTCTTCACCCTAACGTTAACACTTCACCCTAACGTTACCCCTTCACCCTAACGTTACCCCTTCACCCTAACGTTAACCCTTCACCCTAACGTTACCCCTTCACCCTAACGTTAACCCTTCACCCTAACGTTACCCCTTCACCCTAACGTTACCCCTTCACCCTAACGTTAACCCTTCACCCTAACGTTACCCCTTCACCCTAACGTTAACCCTTCACCCTAACGTTAACCCTTCACCCTAACGTTAACCCTTCACCCTGACGTTACCCCTTCACCCTAACGTTAACACTTCACCCTAACGTTACCCCTTCACCCTAACGTCACCTCTTCACCCTAACGTTAACACTTCACCCTAACGTTACCCCTTCACCCTAACGTCACCTCTTCACCCTAACGTTAACCCTTCACCTTAACGTTAACCCTTCACCCTAACGTTAACCCTTCACCCTTCACCCTAACGTCACCCCTTCACCCTAACGTTACCCCTTCACCCTAACGTTAACCCTTCACCCTAACTTTAACCCTTCACCCTAACGTCACCCCTTCACCCTAACGTTACCCCTTCACCCTAACGTCACCCCTTCACCCTAACGTTACCCCTTCACCCTAACGTTAACCCTTCACCCTAACGTTAACCCTTCACCCTAACGTCACCCCTTCACCCTAACGTTACCCCTTCACCCTAACGTTAACCCTTCACCCTAACGTTAACCCTTCACCCTAACGTCAACCCTTCACCCTAACGTTAACCCTTCACCCTAACGTTAACCCTTCACCCTAACGTTAACCCTTCACCCTAACGTCACCTCTTCACCCTAACGTTAACACTTCACCCTAACGTTACCCCTTCACCCTAACGTTAACCCTTCACCCTAACGTTACCCCTTCACCCTAACGTTAACCCTTCACCCTAACGTTAACCCTTCACCCTAACGTCACCCCTTCACCCTAACGTTAACCCTTCACCCTAACGTTACCCCTTCACCCTAACGTTAACCCTTCACCCTAACGTTAACCCTTCACCCTAACGTTAACCCTTCACCCTGACGTCACCCCTTCACCCTAACGTTAACACTTCACCCTAACGTTACCCCTTCACCCTAACGTCACCTCTTCACCCTAACGTTAACACTTCACCCTAACGTTACCCCTTCACCCTAACGTCACCTCTTCACCCTAACGTTAACCCTTCACCTTAACGTTAACCCTTCACCCTAACGTTAACCCTTCACCCTAACGTTAACCCTTCACCCTAACGTCACCCCTTCACCCTAACGTTAACCCTTCACCCTAACGTTAACCCTTCACCTTAACGTTAACCCTTCACCCTAACGTTAACCCTTCACCCTAACGTTAACCCTTCACCCTAACGTTAACCCTTCACCCTTCACCCTAACGTCACCCCTTCACCCTAACGTTACCCCTTCACCCTAACGTTAACCCTTCACCCTAACGTCACCCCTTCACCCTAACGTTACCCCTTCACCCTAACGTCACCCCTTCACCCTAACGTTACCCCTTCACCCTAACGTTAACCCTTCACCCTAACGTCACCCCTTCACCCTAACGTTAACCCTTCACCCTAACGTTAACCCTTCACCCTAACGTCACCCCTTCACCCTAACGTTACCCCTTCACCCTAACGTTAACCCTTCACCCTAACGTTAACCCTTCACCCTAACGTCAACCCTTCACCCTAACGTTACCCCTTCACCCTAACGTTAACCCTTCACCCTAACGTTAACCCTTCACCCTAACGTCACCTCTTCACCCTAACGTCACCCCTTCACCCTAACGTTAACCCTTCACCCTAACGTTAACCCTTCACCCTAACGTCACCCCTTCACCCTAACGTTACCCCTTCACCCTAACGTTAACCCTTCACCCTAACGTTAACCCTTCACCCTAACGTCAACCCTTCACCCTAACGTTACCCCTTCACCCTAACGTTAACCCTTCACCCTAACGTTAACCCTTCACCCTAACGTTAACCCT
>CM051699.1:25921265-25928765 GCA_028022725.1 Lycodopsis pacificus
GATGTTTTTTCAAGAATGACAAAGAGCTTTATTCATATAATTACTGCATCACAACTTCTTTCAGTTAAAGGTGCGTTCCACGGCGTGAGGTGTTCTGATAGTCACTCGGCGTGTGCAGGTGTAGCGGCTGCTGAAGTCGCTTTTTGGGGATTGGCCGCTCTGACTTCCTGTTATCTTAACGGTCAGTGCTGTCAACGCTGCTTGCTATTGGTCAGCAGCTATTGCACATTAGAGGTTCACCCAACTTGTCATCCAAACTTTAAATATGCACAGATTTAATTCCACCTTGTAAACGAATCAGCTGATTGTCACAATTCCATTTTAATAAATGAACAATTCTGCTGTTTTAAATGCTGATGTGACCTTTATTCTATCACTTAGTCCCCAACGCCATCTGTTTCTCCATCATCCTTTACCCCGATGTAATCCAATTACAATACTCAGCTAGGTGATAGGCATTTAAAAAAGAGAGAGAGAGAGACAGAGAGAGAGAGAGAGAGAGAGACAGACAGAGAGAGAGAGCGAAAGAGAGCGAGAGGAAGAAAGAAAGAGAGAGAGAGAGGAAGAGAGACAGAGAGAGAGAGAGAAAGAGAGCGAGAGGAAGAGAGAGAAAGAGAGAGAGAGAAAGAGAGAGAGAGAGAGAGAGACAGAGAGAGAGAGAGAAAGAGAGCGAGAGGAAGAGAAAGAAAGCGAGAGGAAGAGAGAGAGAGAGAGAGACACAGATTAAGTGAGAGGTGGCTGAGCTCTACAATTCACAAGTACACACACACACACACACACACACACACACACACACACACACACACACACACACACACACACACACACACACACACACACCGTATCTTTTAATTGCAATTCGAGCAAGAAAATAGTTGAAGTTAGTTAAGAGGAGTGAAAGATGGAGAGTCTGCAGAAGAAAGTGACGTAGAAATATGGTCCATATATATACAGTATATATATATATGTATATGTACATATATATATATATATATATATACATATATCATGTTCTATAACTAACCGCTACATGCTGTAATGAGATTGGGGAGTGAGAGCCTGTGGTTGTGTGAGAGAGAGTGTGCGTGCGTGTGTGTGCGTGTGTGTGTGTGCGTGTGTGTGCGTGCGTGTGTGTGTGTGCGTGCATGTGTGTGTGCGTGCATGTGTGTGCGCGTGCGTGTGTGTGTGTGCCTCAGCTAAAGAGCAAGACGTGATGTGAATGCTAATCAGCTGCGAGCTGCAGCGCTGCATCATTTCCAGAACATTTATGAGCTCAGCTGAGCGACGGGCTCGGCGCTGACGGAGAGAGACGCTCTGAACGACTCACCACCGAGGAAGAGAAGACACCTTCAACCCCCAACCGGACAAATACAGAGCTCCACCTGACCAAACCCTCTCTGCATAGCTCTGAGCTGCAGTCCACTGCTTATTTATTCTAACTGAACTCTGCTGATGTTGTAGCCGTCTGTGCACCAGTTCTCTCCGTGGGTCTGAAGTTCTCAGAGAAAGCTTTTCTCTCTTCTTTTCTTAAACTTGTTTCTGGATTTTCCGTCCCGAGGAACGAGAGACGCGAGGTCAAGGTGCAGGTTTGAAAGCGTTCCTTCAAACCTGCACGTCTTTGTCACTGCTGGTTAATAATCAGCATCCTCTGCAGGTGTGAAGCTCAAAAGCACATCGTTGCTGTACGATGACGAACCCACCGAGAACCTGAGCCTGATGCCATGCAGCGGATACCAGTGTTAAAGCTTGGTCAAATAACCGCAACATCAAGTAGCACTCATGCTGGGCCAGAACACACCAGTGGGAGTGAAACATCAAATCAAAGCAGAGAATACAAACAGCGTTTGTAGAAGGCTAAAGCAGACAAGAGCAGAACTCTCAGCTCCGGCTCATCGAACCCTCTGTGCTCTTTGGAAAACATTCCCTGAGCTTTAATGCTCGATGAGGCAATGAAAGCAATGCTCTCTCACTTTAATCCAACAGGCTGAGGAGCCTTCAGAACCGGGCCTCGGACACGGAGTGTCGCTCTAGGAACACGTGGTGGTGAAGGCGAGCGAGCGGCGGCGCCGGGATCACCAGCAGGAAACGAGCGAGTGAGCTCACGGAGCAGCAGCAGGGGAACACAAAGGCCGAGCTATTCACGGGGCTGGAAGCCCCAACGAAGCTCACTGCGACACGTTTCCTTCACAAACTTCTCCTTCCTGTCGTTGACATTTCCTCTCCATCTACACATTCTCCCCCTCTTTACAAACCCTCCCTCCCTCTTGTCCTCCTCTTCTTGGCTGGAAAAGTCTACCAATGGCACACTATTACAATTGGCAGAGCCAGCCTCTCTCTCTCTCTCTCTCTCTCTCTCTCTCTCTCTCTCTGTGTGTGTGTCTCTGTGTCTCTTACACACAAACTCCAAATCTCTTTCATCCGCCCTCCAATTTCCAAATGAATTTGATTGGCACAGTGAAGAGGTCCATTCACCTCTCTCTCTCTCTCTCTCTCTCTCTCTCTCTCTCTCCCTCCCTCTCTATGTCTCTCTCTCTCTCCCTCCCTCTCTATGTCCCTCCCTCTCTATGTCTCTCTCTCTCTCTCTCTCCCTCCCTCTCTATGTCCCTCCCTCTCTATGTCTCTCTCTCTCTCTCTCCCCCTCCCTCTCTCTCTCTCTCTCTCTCTCCCTCTCTATGTCCCTCCCTCTCTATGTCTCTCTCTCTCTCTCTCTCTCTCTCTCTCTCTCTCTCTCTCTCTCCCCCTCTCTCCCTCCCTCTCTCTCTCTATGTGGGTTCTCTCCAGAGAGCTTTATTGGCATGAATCAATGACAGTAAGTCTTTTTCTTTCTCTCCCTCTCAGTCGTTTCTTTGTCTCGATTCACTTGTTAACGCTGAGTGAGTAAAGCTCAATAAAGCCGGAGGATTACGACGTGATGCCACAGTGAGGAACGTTTCTTTTCCTTCCTCGTCTTTAAGGAGTTGGTCTGATGAGCGTCCCTCCCTCCTCCCTCCTCCCTCCTCCATCTCTCCGTCTCCGACCCGTTGGAGACCCGTGGTGTGTGTCGCTGTGGTGCTGCCAGCTCTCTGCTCAGTGGTGGAACGAGAGACAGGAGAAGCGGTCGGATTGTTTCCACAGCAACGTGTGGCCGGCGTGGTCTCCAGGCAGTTTAACGTCTCTGCTGCCAGTTTGTCTTCAATGGCTGAGCTGACGGAGGATATTTAGAGCTTCCACAGCTCTCCGTCCTCTCTGTCTGTCTCTAACTGAATCCCCGTTCACTCTCTCTGCTCTGAAGAACGGCATGCAGCGTTGGGAGCTTTCCCAGCTCGGTGCGTGGGGGGTCTGAACGAGGCAGGGAGGTCCGAAGAACTGATGCTGCGTTCCAGGTCTGACTTATAAAACCCAACTTCTGACCTCCGAGCGCCCGACGACAACGCAAACATCAACGCGGTCGACCAGACAAACTGATGTTCCAAGCAGAGTCGAACTCTCAGCGCAGACTCCACATGTCTAACATCACATGTTTAACATCACATGTTAAACATGTGATGTTAAACATGTGATGTTAAACATGTTTAACATCACATGTCTAACATCACATGTCTAACATCACATGTCTAACATCACATGTTTAACATCACATGTTAAACATGTGATGTTAAACATGTGATGTTAAACATGTTTAACATCACATGTCTAACATCACATGTCTAACATCACATGTTTAACATCACATGTTTAACATGTGATGTTAGACATCACATGTTTAACATCACATGTCTAACATCACATGTTTAACATCACATGTTTAACATGTGATGTTAGACATCACATGTTTAACATCACATGTTAAACATCACATGTTAAACATGTGATGTTTAACATGTGATGTTAAACATGTTTAACATCACATGTTTAACATCACATGTTTAACATGTGATGTTAGACATCACATGTTTAACATCACATGTTAAACATCACATGTTAAACATGTGATGTTTAACATCACATGTTTAACATGTGATGTTAAACATGTGATGTCTAACATCACATGTTTAACATGTGATGTTAAACATCACATGTTCACATAACATGTTCCCAGACAGTGTTTGTGTAAAGAAGATAACTTTCACAACGATCAAATATATAATATTCTGACATCACTTTAGATGCAGAACAGCTTTCACTTGATGATACTGATATTATGTTTCACTTTAATACAACAGGCAAATATACGTCACGTCGTCTTTCAGTTGATTTCACTCTCAGCTGTGATGTGAGAGTTTCCTCGTTCAGCGCTTTGTATATCTTATGAAACGTTAATCCTCGTGTGTTTTCCTGTGGAGGTCCAGCAACACGTGTCCGTTTCTGCTCATTACCTGCACACTGTCTGTTCAAGATGAAATGTTTTCTGTGACATCAATAGTTGACTCTTCTAACACGTGTGCAGGGCAGCTGGAGCAGGAATGCGTTCTGTCTGCCTATGAAGCCCGTATATGGTCAGTGCATTCACACACGTGACCTCCTGATCCCCCTCCATATTAGGCCGTGTATACGTGGATGTATACGACCGTCGGCCTGACAACCAGAGGTTCAGGGGACGGTTGTGGAAGATAAACATCACATGTCTCTGTGTTTACCGTCCTCTCTCTACAAAAGGACAATAACTGGCTCTAACATGAAGCTCTGGGTGTTATTGTGACGTCATCTGGCTCCCTCGCCCGGTGTCTCCCTCTTGTTCCAGTGACACCAGACTAAAGTTAGTCTGTGGAGCAGACGCCTCAGAGGTCAGGGATTCTTCACGTGTCACGGAAATGTTGTCTGAATGTTTGCGGCTCTTTGATGACGACGTGAAATGTATCTCCTCCTCCGCAGCGGAAGCATAGCTGACCTGCAACGCCTGTCTCACGCACACACACACACGCACACACACACACACGCACACGCACACACACACACACACCAAAAGCAGACACACACTCACCACCAAGATCTTCACGCATGTATTTAGGGACTGGAAATAGTGTTCAGAGCTCCTGTTCTAGTTTGAACCTCTGTGTGTGTGTTTTACTCGCTAACTTTCATGAACACACACACACACACACACACACATAATAGAAAGAAGAGAAGAGGAGATGGAGAGGTTGAGATTGAGGAGAACAGAGGTTAACGTGTCCCTGAGGGAGACACATGAGTGGCTGGAGACCTGGGAGAGGTCAACCAATCACAGGCCAGCGTTTGGCATGCACAGAAACAACTGGTCTGGTCTGTGCTCTGCAGGGGAGCACATGAGCAGCTTCGCCACGAGGCAGCTCGAGTGGTTCTGATACAGAATCAGAGATGCCTCCGGTACAGTCCCGATGCTGGGTCGGGTATCGGCGAGTACGAGAGTCTCACACCGGCTGGTATCACGTTATCGTATCATGTGTCAGCTCATTCATAATACACAGGAACAAAACGTGTCACTCGCTGCTCGCTCCACACAATCGCTGCTGAGCATGTGCAAACTAGTTAACATTAGCTGTTAGCTGTTAGCAGCTAAATAACAGCTAACAGCTAACGTTAATGGAGGTTGCATTGAGTTACATTATGATGCGTTCATGCTCGTCAGTACAAATGAGTATTGGGCGAAAGTAAGTTTGAGAAACTTGATTTAATAGTTATTTGAGGGATGTGTTTACAGCAATACAAATACAAATACAAGCCTTCTCTACCGCTGAGGGAGGAGTCAGAGAGGGAGGAGGAGTTAGAGAGTGAGGGAGGAGTCAGAGAGGGAGGAGGAGTTAGAGAGTGAGGGAGGAGTCAGAGAGTGAGGGAGGAGTCAGAGAGTGAGGGAGGAGTCAGAGAGGGAGGGAGGAGTTAGATAGTGAGGGAGGAGTTAGATAGTGAGGGAGGAGTCAGCGAGGGAGGGAGGAGTCAGAGAGTGAGGGAGGAGTCAGATAGTGAGGGAGGAGTCAGAGAGTGAGGGAGGAGTCAGAGAGTGAGGGAGGAGTTAGATAGTGAGGGAGGAGTCAGAGAGTGAGGGAGGAGTCAGAGAGTGAGGGAGGAGTTAGATAGTGAGGGAGGAGTCAGCGAGGGAGGGAGGAGTCAGAGAGTGAGGGAGGAGTCAGATAGTGAGGGAGGAGTCAGATAGTGAGGGAGGAGTCAGAGAGTGAGGGAGGAGTTAGATAGTGAGGGAGGAGTCAGAGAGGGAGGGAGGAGTTAGAGAGGGAGGGAGGAGTCAGAGAGTGAGGGAGGAGTTAGTGAGGGACGAGTCAGAGAGTGAGGGAGGAGTCAGAGAGGGAGGGAGGAGTTAGATAGTGAGGGAGGAGTTAGATAGTGAGGGAGGAGTCCACGAGGGAGGGAGGAGTCAGAGAGTGAGGGAGGAGTCAGATAGTGAGGGAGGAGTCAGAGAGTGAGGGAGGAGTCAGAGAGTGAGGGAGGAGTCATAGAGTGAGGGAGGAGTCAGATAGGGAGGGAGGAGTCAGAGAGTGAGGGAGGAGTCAGAGAGGGAGGGAGGAGTTAGATAGTGAGGGAGGAGTCAGAGAGGGAGGGAGGAGTTAGATAGTGAGGGAGGAGTCCGCGAGGGAGGGAGGTGGAGGAAGATGAGGAGAGACACTCTTATCGATACTCTTATCGATACTCTTATCGGTTCTTTTTGATTATTTTGTGAGCATTTCACAGAGAGAGGACGTTTGAGACGAGGACGTCTCCCTCCAGAACGAATAAAGTACCGACAGCAGAACCGATAACTCTGGACCGCATCGATACTGGTTCCATTCAGAACCAGGTTTCGGTGGTAATCCTTACTAATAGCGCTGTTTAACTGTCGTCTTAATCCGATCCCTGCTAAATGGAGCCTCTGGTTGCATCAGACCAAAGTGGAAACATGCCAGCTATCAGCTCTGACTCCCCATGATGCTGACCGTCACGGGCTGAGCTCAGCGCTGATGTGATCGGCCTGTAACAGAGAGAAACACCACGATGGAAAGCATGCATTCGATGAACGTGATGCAGATCAAACACCCCCTGGTCTAAATTCTCCCCTCCGGCTGAGGAACGACCGGGCCGCTCATTACCTTCAGATGGATGTTAATGTCACCCCCCCGTCTCTCTCCCCCCCCCCCTCTCTCTCTTTCATCTCACATTTGTGTCTTTCTTTCTACACCAACGGACTCAAGAGAAAACCAGCCTCTTGAATGTCAACACGGCAGATCCTTTTTAGCAGAAGCCAGAAGTCCAGCAGAGAGGATGATGGCCTCTACCATCGTCATAGCAACCACATTCCAACCAAAACAACCGACGACGACAACGAACCGAACGAGCTCCACGGATACAACAAACACACTTCAGAGGATCAAACCCGGACGTTTTACGATCTGTCCTTTGGCTTTAACCCTGTTACACAACTCGCCTCTGTCCACACACACACACACACACACACACACACACACACACACACACACACACACACACACACACACACACACACACACACACACACACACACACACACACACACACACACACACACACACACACGGC
>CM051699.1:25933765-25936265 GCA_028022725.1 Lycodopsis pacificus
TGGAGCAGAGTCACGGACCCGTGTGGCTCTGAATCCACACAGACGGAGGATTTCATTACTACAATCACAGCCGACGCCGTTTAGAACAAAGACGTCGAGGCCGGCACCAAATGAAACCGAGGAAAGAGATATTACATGTGAATAAAGCTGCTATAAAGGCTGCCTGTGCAGGGCCATGTTCATGGTCATTGTAGTGCAGCAGAGCACCTTAAGTAAGGTTATATGAGTGGAGATAATCAGGTTATATGAGTGGAGATAATCAGGTTATATGAGTGGAGATAATCAGGTTATATGAGTGGAGATAATCAGGTTATATGAGTGGAGATAATCAGGTTATATGGTGGAGATAATCAGGTTATATGGTGGAGATAATCAGGTTATATGAGTGGAGATAATCAGGTTATATGGTGGAGATAATCAGGTTATATGGTGGAGATAATCAGGTTATATGAGTGGAGATAATCAGGTTATATGAGTGGAGATAATCAGGTTATATGGTGGAGATAATCAGGTTATATGAGTGGAGATAATCAGATTATATGAGTGGAGATAATCAGATTATATGAGTGGAGATAATCAGGTTATATGGTGGAGATAATCAGGTTATATGAGTGGAGATAATCAGATTATATGAGTGGAGATAATCAGGTTATATGAGTGGAGATAATCAGGTTATATGGTGGAGATAATCAGGTTATATGGTGGAGATAATCAAGTTATATGAGTGGAGATAATCAGGTTATATGAGTGGAGATAATCAGGTTATATGCTGGAGATAATCAGGTTATATGGTGGAGATAATCAGGTTATATGGTGGAGATAATCGGGTTATATGGTGGAGATAATCGGGTTATATGGTGGAGATAATCAGGTTATATGGTGGAGATAATCAGGTTATATGGTGGAGATAATCAGGTTATATGAGTGGAGATAATCAGGTTATATGGTGGAGATAATCAGGTTATATGGTGGAGATAATCAGGTTATATGAGTGGAGATAATCAGGTTATATGAGTGGAGATAATCAGGTTATATGGTGGAGATAATCAGGTTATATGAGTGGAGATAATCAGATTATATGAGTGGAGATAATCAGATTATATGAGTGGAGATAATCAGGTTATATGGTGGAGATAATCAGGTTATATGAGTGGAGATAATCAGATTATATGAGTGGAGATAATCAGGTTATATGAGTGGAGATAATCAGGTTATATGGTGGAGATAATCAGGTTATATGGTGGAGATAATCAGGTTATATGGTGGAGATAATCAAGTTATATGAGTGGAGATAATCAGGTTATATGAGTGGAGATAATCAGGTTATATGCTGGAGATAATCAGGTTATATGGTGGAGATAATCAGGTTATATGGTGGAGATAATCGGGTTATATGGTGGAGATAATCGGGTTATATGGTGGAGATAATCGGGTTATATGGTGGAGATAATCGGGTTATATGGTGGAGATAATCAGGTTATATGGTGGAGATAATCAGGTTATATGGTGGAGATAATCAGGACACAGTGTGTCGCTGGGGGACGACTGGTGGTCAGCTCAGGAGAACTAGATTCTCTGTCGGCAATCGATGGCGGATTATGTGACCCTGGCTGCTGAGGCTTTATTGGTGGAGGATCAATAACCTCCAGTCTGGACTTACTGGATCATACACGACTTATGGGATTTACACTCACACACAAGTATTTGTTTCTAAGGGCCAATTGGATTTCTCTAGTTTCTTGCAGCGGCTGTCGTTCTGAGCCAAGATGGCCGCCTGCCCCCCCTCAGGACCCGGCCGGTGAGAAACAACACGCTGCTGTCTTCAGTTGTCCTCCGACGTGTCAGAAGTAAAGAAACCATCACAGCTGTAACATTCACATCACACGCTAACCTTTGCATCAAGAAGACTGTCAGGTCAGAAACACAAGATGAGGCGGTTTTGAACAATAAATCCTCTGAAGAATACGATAATGTTGAGCTACTGAATCCCAAGTTCAGAGCATTTCTGTCGCCTCCACACGGCTCCTGTGTTAGCCCCAGCAGCTAACGGTGCTAACGGTGCTAACAGTGCAACCATAAACCATAGAGTTTGATGAAATATGAATTTGTCCAGTTCAAACAGAGCGTCTTGGATCAAACACAGGTGGTGTACAAACAGCGACCCCAGCTGGGTGTGACCTTTGACAAACAGCGCCGGCCTCCGCTCGCTGACATCCACTGAGCTGTGTTTCCAGGTTGCCTCAGGCGAGACAGACGGGAGGAGGGGCTGAGTTCACACCGTCCAACATGTCCTCCACCTCTGGACACGCTGATGAAAACATCTTTCAGCTTCGACACATTTAGACGCGATGAACGACGTGTTGGGACGTCGACCCGTCACACACAGAACGACGTCACCGTGAGACTCACTGGTGATGAGGACGATGATAACGATGATCTGAATATGAACAGCTGTGAACGGGAATATTCATTTTCATGAGCCGTGTAAACAGCTTGGGAG
>CM051699.1:25946265-25948765 GCA_028022725.1 Lycodopsis pacificus
TGACCAACGAAAGAAAGAAATAATAAAACTAAGCAATAAAAAAGAGTTATTAGAGGCCATAAGAAAGAAGGGAGGAAGCATGCAGGCATCGAGAGAGGACATGAAGTGGGCAGACATAGGAAACGAGGACGGACGAAGAGAAACAGGACTGAGCCAACAGAGGGGATGAAGGAAGAGAGGGAGAGGGAGAGAGAGCGAGAGAGCGAGAGAGAGAGAGAGACCTGAACACCTGGTCCAGTGTAAACACATCCACGTCTTCATTACACGCTCAGAGGTACGGAGGTTGTATGAAGAGGTCTCAGAGACTTTCACCCAGGAGACCTCTGTTCATGTCCCCCGTGAAAACAGAGTCAGCGTTGACTTCTTTTACGATACTTAACTAACGCACAAACGTTATGCAACAAACATCTTTTGAAAGGACGCACGAGTGGAACCTGACCCGCCCGACTCCAGAGTGGAACCTGACCCGCCCGACTCCAGAGTGGAACCTGACCCGCCCGACTCCAGAGGGGAACCTGACCCGCCCGACTCCAGAGTGGAACCTGACCCGCCCGACTCCAGAGTGGAACCTGACCCGCCCGACTCCAGAGTGGAACCTGACCCGCCCGACTCCAGAGGGGAACCTGACCCACCTGACTCCAGAGTGGAACCTGACCCGCCTGACTCCAGAGGGGAACCTGACCCGCCTGACTCCAGAGGGGAACCTGACCCGCCCGACTCCAGAGTGGAACCTGACCCGCCGACTCCAGAGTGGAACCTGACCCGCCTGACTCCAGAGGGGAACCTGACCCGCCCGACTCCAGAGTGGAACCTGACCCGCCTGACTCTAGAGGGGAACCTGACCCGCCCGACTCCAGAGGGGAACCTGACCCGCCTGACTCCAGAGTGGAACCTGACCCGCCTGACTCCAGAGTGGAACCTGGCCCGCCCGACTCCAGAGTAGAACCTGACCCGCCCGACTCCAGAGGGGAACCTGACCCGCCTGACTCCAGAGGGGAACCTGACCCGCCCGACTCCAGAGTAGAACCTGGCCCGCCTGACTCCAGAGTGGAACCTGACCCGCCTGACTCTAGAGTGGAACCTGGCCCGCCTGACTCCAGAGTGGAACCTGGCCCGCCTGACTCCAGAGGGGAAGCTGACCCGCCTGACTCCAGAGTGGAACCTGACCCGCCTGACTCTAGAGTGGAACCTGGCCCGCCTGACTCCAGAGTGGAACCTGACCCGCCCGACTCCAGAGGGGAAGCTGGAGCGTCGTAGTTTGAAGTGTCGGGCCACTGAGCACCAAAGATCACGGCCCTGTCTTCACTGGTCTCGTCTTGTTTGATTTGCTGTCCTATCTACGAGGAGATAAGGGACGTACTCTCGAGCAACATGTTGAGGTTCCTTTTGTCCTCTCATGTGTCTGAGGCTCTGAAGTGCACATCCTTAAAGTCGCAGTGGGTCAGAGGAGCTTAACAGCTTAGCTGTGGACGAGCCTCGTCGTTCTGCAGCGCACGTGTTGGATACAAAGCCTGCGACTCTCAGCATCGAGGACCGTTCAGCGGATCAAAGCGAGCAGGGATCAGGCTAATGAGCAGGCCTGCAGCTGCTCTGTGTGTTTTTACTGTCGTACCCGCCGTTATCTGAGACCCGACTCCACATGCAGGATCCACCAGGAGGGGGAGCGGGATTACAGTTCATCCTCTACAGATGAAAGGTGGAGAGAGTGAGAGACAGGGATCGTCACCTCCCTTTGCTGCTACTCACACACACACACACACACACACACACACACACACACACACACACACACACACACACACACACACACACACACACACACACACACACACACACACACACACACACTAGACATCAGTACAGAAACATTCATTACATCCACTGCAGACCCCACAGAACTCTGTGTGGGGGCCATCCATCATTCAAACCGGGAACCAGCGGCACATGTTCAAGATGGATGTGTGAATTTCAGCACATCTGAAAGTGCAGCTGAGGACGCAGCGATGCTGTGTGCTGCTCTTCAGAGGACGCAGGTGAATTCTGAAGCATGTGGTGCTGGAGGCAGGAAAGGTCTTCCTGTCGTTCATGTTCTCCCATCAAACAGATCCGGTCTTTTTGAAAACATGGATCTCTTCTCGTGCTGAAGGAAGGTTAATCACACGCTCCCCTCATGTGTCAGTCATACTGCTCGACAATAGAGTTACACACTAATCACACACACACACACACACACACACACACACACGCACGCACGCACACACACACACACACACACGCACACACACACACACACGCACGCACACACACACACACTAGACTGTTGTGCTAGTTTGTAGCTAATTGGTTCTCCATTGATTGCTCTGATTGGTCACTAAATTAAACCAGCCAGTTTCCAGTGATTAGAGCAGCTGAATGGCCATTTGTCATCCTCCCAACACACACACACGCACACACACACACACACACTATGAATTCTGCAGACCGGCCCGATGAATACGAG
>CM051699.1:25953765-25968765 GCA_028022725.1 Lycodopsis pacificus
AAACGACGTCAGTGTTTCAGTCTGTTTTTAGGTGGTTAGCTTGTGGCTAACGCTAACCATTGGTGTCTATGAGGAGTGCTAGCAATGAAGCCGATTTACAGCCATCAGAAGGTGTCAAACATCGAACTTTAAACTTTAAAGAAGAAGAATTATGACTATTCCAGCGTCCTGCCCCCCCCACATCACTGTCGGTGCTATTAATACGTGGCTGAACCAGGACAGTGGAAGTGGGGAACGGAAGCAGGCCGCTATCCGCTGGGGAACAGAAACCTGCTCTCGTTTTCAACCAGAATACCGGCGGGATCATCAGCAGGACGACCGGCGGGAATAACGGCCGAGAGGACCGCTCGCTCTGAGAACATCTGTGAACATCTGTGTTTACTGACCTACGCACCAGACAGAGCAGGTCTGGGCTGCAGCGCTGACACGTAGATCTTCATGTGTTCCACGATTAAACAAGCTCAGTTACACTCAACAAGTATCGGTGCATGCTCTGCTTCACCAACAGCTGACCGTGATCAGGTGAAGGTGAGAGCCATGGAGGAACAGTGGCAGCGTGAAGACAGTCGATGTTTTCATGCAACAAAGAAGGAATGAACATGACACCGAATGACAGAAATGGATTAACGCCGTGCAACAAAAGATCTGAAAATACAAGCGTGAGGAAGGATGGACTGCAGCAATGGGGGGAGAAACCACACCTGTTGCCCTGCAGCCTCCGCCTCCCTGTGTGCGTGTGAGTGTGTGTGTGTGTGTGTGTGTGTGTGTTGTGACAGATGTGGTACCACGCTGCTTCCCAGCAGACCACCGCCTTAAGGTTCGTTAGGGGTCTTCCCTCTTGACATTCAGCCTCTGATACGAGGACTGCTGCTAGAACAATAAACACAGCCTCGGGTCCTCCGATTGGCCGAGGCATGTCAGAAGGCCGCCTTAAAAGACCCAATGATGTGGACAACTCCCGCTCATTCCCATGTGTAAATGCCGTGAGGAGAGCGGGTCAATAAGTCGTATTACTGCAGCTGGGCCGCAGTCAGAGGCTCGTGGATGTTCAGAGGCTGTTCTCCCCAGCAGGGTGGTAACACCGCAGCGGAACGCTTCAAAGCCAGAGCCTCTTCGTTCACACTTTGAGAACAAATTTGACTTCAATGATGGGAGTTAAAATGACCCGAGGGACACGGAGGCAGAGGCGCAGGGCTCGCTGTGTTTAATGTTACCTCGTGAACTCCCTCGTATTAAATAGCAGCCGCAGTGTAACTCATTCTGGAAGCACCTGAGAGACCAGGCGGGCCCTCCTGACTCCGCATTATGAAGAAGAGGAACTCTTCCAGCGCGTTCCTCTCTCTACTCAGTGCAGACAGGACGTCCCGGGACCGGGAGATGTCTCTCTACTGTCCCGTGATGAGCAGCTGCTGTCCTAAAGGTCCCGTTCGTCTCCTCTATTTGATGATCTCAATGTGTTCCATCTGTTGCTGGCTGCAGGTGTGTGTGAACGACATCAGCTGACAGGAAGTCAACATGGACCCAAGCGGTCTCTGCCTAGCAACAGACCCACAATGAAGATAAAGGTCCATATAGTTGACTTTAACATTTGAACCGGCGTTCCGCTGTCACAACAAAGAGCCTTCAGAACAACTTCCTGCTGTCGCCACTGAATCTATTGAGTAGAACCCATCGCTGCCACAGTCTACGCAGACATTACAACTGAAGCTGCAACATACGCCGACTCAGCAACGACGACAGCAACGCGCTCAACGCTTCCAACAGTTTGGCTGCTGACTTCTCACGACTGATCCAGAGTCTCGTCTGCCGCAGGGCAACGAGCTGAACATCACAATCAGAACGTCACGATTCAGAACTCATCCCTGAGACACGACCCGCCTCCTGCCATCAGCATTCACATCTACACAGCACGTCAGTGAGCAGCTCGTTCATGGCGGCTGCAGTGTGCAGCGGTGATGCGTTGGATGATGCTGAAGGACGTGGGAGGGTGAGGCTTCATCCGGCAGTGATGAGGATGATGGATGAAGATGGGATGCTCTGAAACAACCCGTGTGGCTCAATATTCACTCGGAACACTTTTAATCAAGAGGATTCACAAAGCCCACTTCCACTCGGCTTTCATTTGAATACATTATCTGCTATTAGAGGACAGGAGAGCCTGTGTGTGTGTGTGTGTGTGTGTGTGTGTGTGTGTGTGTGTGTGTGTGTGTGTGTGTGTAGACGGTGAGTAATGTGAAGCAGTGCGCTGGGCCTGCTGCCGTCTCCGATAACCAATGATGGAGGGGAGACCTGATCGATAGCAGCACACACACACACACACACACACACACACACACACACACACACACACACACATTATTTTTACTCTCTTGACACACACAGGAATATGCACACAGACAAACAAACACACACACTGACCCCGCCAACTTAGTCTTTTTTTGAACGCTTGGGAATGAAGACATTCCTGTGAGAGAGTCCCAGAGAGAGAGAGAGAGAGAGAGAGAGAGAGAGAGAGAGAGAGAGAGAGAGAGAGAGAGAGAGGGGGGATGGGGGTCTATAGGGTCTGGTACGCCTGGACGTTGCTCTTGTAGAGCCACATGTATTTCTTTGTTCCTCTTTACCTCCTACATTCAGATCTAATGTTGCCTCATGTTCCTCAACTTCTTCTTCTCCTCCTCCTGTCATTTACAATCATTTCACGTTCTTTCATATTTTTTTTTCCCTTTTCATGTCAGCAGTCTTAAAATAGAGCTGGTTTGGTCTGGAAACACACACACACACACACACAGACACACACACACACACACACACACACACACAGACACACACAGACACACACACAGACACACACACACAGACACACAGACACACACACACACACACACACACACACACAGACACACACACACACACAGACACAGAAACACACACACACACACACACACACACACACACACACACACTCACACAAACACACACACACACACACACACACACACACTCACACACACACACAGTGGAAATGAACAGCACTGAGGGCCTTTCTGTTTTCTGTGGCACGATAAAGCAATAATCATAAGTCTTACTAATTGAATACCTGCATGAGACTGTGGTGCGTGTGTGTGTCTGTGTGTGTGTGTCTGTGTGTGTGTTTTACGAGCACCTTTTGTCAGTGAGAGTATTGAAGGCAGTGAAAGGTGTAGCGCTGTGTTTCTTCTGTTAAGGGGACATAAATCTGCTCCTGAGACACAAAGAGAGGCTGACTGAACGAATAAACGAGAGGATGGTGGGAGGAAGAGGAGGAAGAGGAGGAGGAGGAAGCTGAGGTAGGAAGCAACCAAAGGAGGAGAGAGTGTTGACGTTATTGTAGCAGGAAAAGAAAAGAAAACAAGGAAAAGCAGAGTTAAGTTCGAGGCTTTATGGGATCATTAGATACTTAACCTGACAAGAGAAGAATCCACACACACACACACACACACACACACACACACACACACACACAGCTGGGGAGGGATGAGTATCGTTAGGATATTACTGATATAGTACCGAGCATAGCAGGAGGCATTTAGACCTACAGGGACTCGCTCTATCTGGTCCTGGATCAGTGCAGTCACCTGTACCAGCTATCACTGACCTCCTCCTCATCCTCATCTTCCTCATCATCCTCTTCCTCCTCATCCTCCTCATCCTCCTCCTCCTCCTCATCCTCCTCATCCTCTCTCCTGGGTCTCTTTTGATCTAGAAGTTCTCACACAGAGGAAAGCTACACACACACACACACACACACACAGAGCGAGGCCCTTGAACACATCATACACAGAGTGACACGGCTTGAGCCAAACAGACAAGCATTGATGTGAACACTGTATGTCTCACACACACACACACACACACACACACACACACACACACACACACACACACACACACACACACACACACACACACACACACACACACACACACACACACACACACACACACACACACACACACACACACAGAGCGAGGCCCTTGAACACATCATACACAGAGTGACACGGCTTGAGCCAAACAGACAAGCATTGATGTGAACACTGTATGTCTCACACACACACACACACACACACACACACACACACACACACACACACACACACACACACACACACACACACACACACACACACACACACACACACACAGTGAAACAGCTGATGTCACTGTCCAGAGAAGCAGCAGACTGGGAGAAATGATTTCAGACCCTTTTAATCACGGCTTTAATTGCATACTCTGCTCTCCCTCTCTCTCACTCCTTTCCTCCCCCTCTCCTCCCCTCTCTCTCTCTTCCTCCCTTCCCTCCCTTTAGATCCGTCTCTTCTTGGCTTCACTGTATGGCCAGACGTTTGTCACACTAACATCCTCCTCATGGCTTCCTCTCCCCCCCTCCCCCTCTCTCTCTCTCTCTCTGAAGCAATGGAAACGGGATTTTTCTGCTCCGTCTTTCTTTCCACTTCTTTTTAATTTGCTCGCCTCTCCTCTCTCTTTCTCTCCCCCCCTCCCCCTCCCCCCTCTCTAATTCAGAGTGTGTGTGTGTGTGTGTGTGCGTGTGTGTGTGCATAGCCTCTCAGGATAAAACTCAGTTCAATTATTAACACGCTGCAGAGGTTGATCACAGCCTTACCACACAGACACACACACACAGATGCATTGTGGGGGATCCCCAACCACGGTTCAAAGTGCACGCAGTGCTAAAGCAGAGTCCACCACCGCTGTGTAATGTGGGTGCATGATGTATTAAATGCATCACTCGGGCATTGAGAGTCATTTCAAAGTAAAAGCTGTAAAAGACTTTGTGGACGAGGCGTCTATCCTGCAGCATGTTCACAGCTCATGTTTACACACCGAAGCTCTAATGATGGAAATAAAACCATCTATCTGTTCACATGCAGCGCCACCATGAACCTGCTGCACATCTGAACACCAATCAGACAAATCATATTCATGGCACAGTATGAAATATGCAGGTAGTGAAAGGAGTCAGTGTTGATTGATTTGTCACACAAAGTCCTGATGTAGTTATTTAAACCCAAACAACGATCTATTCCCACACACAACTCAGCAGCGGTAGTTTATTTCTTAGTAAAACACCCAAAACATGAGGAGGAACCTTCGGTAGGACACCAACCGAAGGGTCAGAATAATCGAAACGGGTCGTAGAGATGACGTGTCATGTTTGTGCGGTGAAGTTGTCCGTGTAACGCGGGGGTCTATGAGGACGGCTCGGTTAGGAGCCTGCCTCACGTGGTCCTGTGAAGAACTGTTGTCTGCACTTTTCCTTTACTGGAAGTTGCTGCTTGATTTACGGTAAAATACGCTCCACGGAAGTTTCCAGCGAAGGGTCCGATCCTGCCGAAAAAAACCCCAAACTGATGATCTCAGAAGACACACACAAGTGTGTGTGCGTGTGTGTGTGCGTGTGTGTGTGCGTGTGTGTGCGTGTGTGTGTTTTCTCCCTGGCACTGAGCTAACAAACACATTCATCCAGGACAACCGGGACTGATGACAGTGTGTTTTTCCATCAACTGAAGCTGAAGCACAGCAGCCGGAGATCTTTGGAGAGCAGACGAGCAGCAGAGGAGGCTGGCACTGTGTGTGTGTGTGTGTGTGTGTGTGTGTGTGTGTGTGTGCGTGTGTGCGTGTGTGTGTGTGTGGGCTGCTCAGGAGAAGTTTGGTTTTACTGTACACTGGAGGCAGAGGAGGCAGGAAGTGTGTGTAATGGAGAATTTCTTAATGGCTTTTGAAGTGACAGAGAGCGACACACACACACACACACACACACACACACACACACACACACACACACACACACACACACACACACACGCGGACACACACACACAGCTGTGTCTAAACAGCAGGGCATGGCTAGTGTCTGTCTGACCCTGTTTGTTCTCTGTGTGACACACACGGGCAACTGTCGGCCGTGTGTGTGTGTGTGTGTGCGTGTAGCTGTCCCTTGTGATCTTATCACATCTCAGCTTTATAAACAGAGCGTAAGAGAGATTGAGCTGTGCTTTTAAAATAGTTTGTCAAACATCAAATAAACGTGAAAAATTGGTGTAAGAAATACATTTTTCTTCTTGAGGAACATAAACACAATACAAACTATCAGACATATCAATATATGTGTCAGCAGACCTCCTAGAAGGCTCTCTTCCTCTTCCTCTTCCTCGCCTCCATTCACGTCTTTAACACCACGTGGCTTGTTGATGCAGCGGTTTGCATTGATTGTCATTTTACTCCCACTCACTCACAGAGCGGTGCCAACACATCCGCACTGCTTCAGCCTTGTTTTTTGAAAGAACGAGTCAAAAGAATTATTCTCAGCCAGAACACCAAAACAAAAAAAACATCACCGTCAGAGACTCCCACGAATCACCGACTGATCCACGAGGGACGGTGAATCGTCCGGGGATGAGCCCGCTCTATTCTAATCTGACAGCAGTTCATTTTTAGCAGCAGCCATGGAGGTATCTGACTCTCTCCATGTGCCTCTGATAGATACAGCATGTATCTCAGTGCACTGATTGGGAGCGAGTTTAATGGTACCAGTTAAACTACAGCTGTGTCCCATTTCAGCAGAGGTCTCCTCTGAAGTCTGCAAGACTGAGCAGCGTGTCAAAGGTCCCAGAAGTAGTTTCATCTAAAATACGGCCGTCCTGTTCCCGCTCGATGCGACAAAACGCGTTGAGCTTCGCTCGTTCTAGATCAGGCAACGAGGCTACAGCGACTCCTTTAATCAGTTCATCAGCTGCAGACTCGGTCCTCCACAGACTGCGTCCTGTGAAGCAGGTGGCTCCTGAAGTGGGTCACGATAGCAGGCTGCTAGCATCATCACAAAATGACTGGGCACAGCGGAAAAAAAGGTAAAAAACATCACTGCACACAGGATCAAACATGGCTGCTCATCTGAAACTCTTCCAAAAATAAAACTGGCTATTTTTGTCTTTTGTTGAGATACAAAAATAACAAGGTTAGACTCCTCGAGGCCGGCTGCTTGTTACTCACTGCGGATACAAGTTCTACCACTCAACGCCGTGCAGCGTGTGCTTTAAGTACAACTCAAAGACCGCTTCTCTTTCACCGTTATATTACCTTCATTCCAACCTGCCAGAGAGAAGTTTTATTTTATATTTCACTTTATTTTATATTTCACTTTATTTTATATTTCACTTTATTGGAGATAAGACCTTAGCTGAATTTCAGGAGCAGGGCCACACCTCCTCGGGGCCACTTCCGGCCACACCCTACAAATACCCACGGCCACTATAGCTCGGCCTGCCACGCCTTTCGCACTAAACAGCAAACGCCACGCAGAAAAACAAAACAAAGAAAATCCCTTACCTCGCAGCATGGACCTGCTACCCTCGGGCCTTCCGACGACGACGACCAGCTTGTCGCCCCAGCCGCCACTCGCACATCCCGGGGACGCACTCCACCACGGTAGGGCTGTCAGACGCCATCGATTGCCTCCGAGATCGCCAGGCAGCTAAACACAGCCGAACCCGCGCACCAGCCTCACCCATCGACCGGAATCCCTCCCTCAGGACAATCTGCCAATACGGGGACCCAGACCAACCGCCATCTTCCAGCGAACCACGTCGCGGACGGAGGTCTTCCCCCTCCTCCTCCGCTCGCTCCAGAGCAAGCCCCTGTAGCAGACGGAGACCCGCTACCCCCGAGCGCAGGCAACGGACGCGGAAGTCCCCCCCCCTCTTCCTCCGCTCACTCCGGACACGGCGCTCGGGAACGCTCCCCCGACAGCCCAGCTTCCGTCGACTCCAGCCTCCCAGTACGCCACGCTCGAAGCCGCCGCACGGCGCTCGCGCCCCGACCAGGATCGCCTCCTGGACCGTAGCGCGCCTACTAACAGCGCTGCAGGAGAAGGGAATCCCCCACAATCGCCGCGATAAGAAAGCGAAACTGCTCCAACTCCTCTCGGCCGCCACGGCACCTCGCCACGCAGGAACCCGCTCTCCGGCAAAAACACACCGGTGCGCCGTCAGTGACGCAGCCACGCACCACCAAGCCCCGCCCCGCCGGCCACACCGTTCCAGGTTGCCAGGTTCACGGCGTCCCCCTCAATCATCCCAAGCAAACTAACCATCCCAAGCAAACCCCCCTTTTCATAGCAGCTCTGGAGGCCAACTCTCTCTTTTTCCCTACTTCCGCAGGATCCTACTGCACTCTCCAGCTTGGATCCTCCTGCTTGTACTGTCACTATTCCCCCTCACCACACTTCCTCTGCCCCCTGCCCTGGCACCGGGCTGCCAGGTTCCTTCTCCTCTGTTCCCCCCCCTATCCCACTTTTCCCACTACGTCTGCCTTCCCTACAACGCAGGTTCCCGGCACCGGGCTGCCAAGGTCCCTCGCCTCCGTCCCCCCCCCCCCCCCCTATCCCACTTTCCATACCACGCATGCTCCCGCCACGCTGGCACCTGGCACCGGGCTGCCAGGGTCCCTCGCCTCAGTCCTTCCCCCTACCCCCCTTTTTTCACCACACAGTTTCCTGGCACCGGGATGCCAGTTCCTACCTTCTCCTTTCCTTCTCTCCAACTATCCCATCCTCTTCCAAACCAGCCGCCACATGGAAACCAGCCGCTTCACGGCCCAGGGACGCTAGGCCCCTCCCCCAGGTCCCCCAGTACCAACAATTCATCCCCCAGTACCAACAACACACCCAGCAGTGCTGCCTGGCATCAGCGATCCCTCCCCCCTCCATACCAGCCCAAAAGAAAATCATCCACACCCTCACTCACCGGCCTAGTCCCCATGGACAAACCCTCCAGAGCAGAGATGCAGATGTGGCAGCATCTCCTGTCCAACTGGAACGGCATCACCTTTTTCTACGACGACCACCTCTCCAACCCAGAAGACATCCAGCTCTTCACCGACGCAGCCCCTTCCGCCAGTTTTGGGGGGTACCATGGCAGACGATGGTTCTGAGCCAAATGGCCCACCGAATTCCACCTTCAGGACCTTAGCGACAGACGCGGAGGAGGACCCAAACCCGGTCCCACCATTTTCCCTCTGATCCCAGCAGGTGATCAGAGGAGTCCCCGATCACCTCATCAAAGCCTAGGCCGCTGGTCCTCCCACACCTACCAACTTTATACCCGCCACAGCGCCACCGACATGCGCAACGGGCAGGCAGCGCTGCTCCCGTAGGCAGGCTTTTGGGGGTCTGCAAGGCCCGGGAGCCGCAGTGGACCCTCAACCTAGCCTTTCCCCAAACCGCTTCACCTAGGCTACCCTCCACCAACCATCCCTAAAACACTCCGACCAACCACGTCGCCGGCCGAGGTGGGGCCCTAGCTAGTGAATTGGAGATAAGACCTTAGCTGAATTTCAGGAGCAGGGCCACACCTCCTCGGGGCCACTTCCGGCCACACCCTACAAATACCCACGGCCACTATAGCTCGGCCTGCCACGCCTTTCGCACCCCACCCTCCCTCCCTCTTTAAAACCACTCCCTGGAGGCACCTTCCTCCCAGTCACCACTGTCCCACATGGACGGGGGGGTCTGCAAGGCCCGGGAGCCGCAGTGGACCCTCAACCTAGCCTTTCCCCAAACCGCTTCACCTAGGCTACCCTCCACCAACCATCCCTAAAACACTCCGACCAACCACGTCGCCGGCCGAGGTGGGGCCCTAGCTAGTGAATTCTATTTTATATTTTCTGTAAATTGAATATGTTTCTACTTTGCACTGTTGATTGTTGTTGATCGTTGTTAAACGTTATGCACCTCCCGTCATGTCAAATTCCTTGTATGTTCAACATCCCATGGCAATAAACGGTTCTGGTTCTGACTTAAAGGTGCAGTGGGCAGGATGCGGCGCCATCTAGCTGTGAGTTTTTTCATGTGTCGTTGCTACATGTGTCGATGCTACATGTGTCGTTGCTACATGTGTCGGTGCTACATGTGTCGATGCTACATGTGTCGATGCTACATGTGTCGGAGCTACATCATGTGTCGGTGCTACATGTGTCGTTGCTACATGTGTCGGAGCTACATGTGTCGGTGCTACATGTGTCGTTGCTACATGTGTCGGTGCTACATGTGTCGTTGCTACATGTGTCGGTGCTACATGTGTCGGAGCTACATGTGTCGTTGCTACATGTGTCGGTGCTACATGTGTCGTTGCTACATGTGTCGGTGCTACATGTGTCGGTGCTACATGTGTCGTTGCTACATGTGTCGGTGCTACATGTGTCGTTGCTACATGTGTCGTTGCTACATGTGTCGGTGCTACATGTGTTGATGCTACATGTGTTGATGCTAGAAACAGTGGGAGAAAGTTTAAAGAGATCAGATGAAAAGAGCTGGGAGTAATGAGAGAGAGAGAGAAGTAGATCCTGAGGTCTCTCTCTCTCTCTCTCTCTGATGCATCATGGGAGTCAGTGTGCTACATAGGAAACACGATCAGCTGATAGCCTACATCCACCGCTGGTCTGACTGTGTTACAACACTAACAGGGAGAACAGAGCATGTAACACTAGTCAGGGTTCTAATGACAACAGAGCCTTCACACTCTAAATGTAACTTATGCTCCAACAGCATCATTAGGGGGAAACCAAAATTGATAATAATCTAATAATTTATAATTCTTGAGTTTTAGGTTTTCATGGTCTAAGTTTAAAATCCGTATCTTTTGAAGGTATAAAAGGAGGGAAGTCTATGAGGGACCCGGAACCGTCTCACCACCCCATCAACCTTTCCAGTGAGAAAGAGTTCATAGATCCAGTGTTTGCAAACGGCAGAAGAACTCTGCCTCCTAAAACACCACGTTCCCTTCCAGCTAAGCTGCTTCCTCTATTAGGTTTGGAGGGAAGAGTATGTTCTCCTTATTTGAGTTACAGACGGAATTGGATAAGTTCATGTTGGTTTCACACAGGACATGAACAGCGGCCTCCTGGGTGAGAGTTCTGTGTTTGTTTGACCCGACCATCCATCCCGTCCCCCGTACGCAGACTTCAGAGGATTCATTCGAAACGAGTCAGTGACACAAACGATGTCAGAAAAACAAGTTTCCCTGAAGTCACCATGCAGGTTGGTTGATATTCAGGAGACAGTTTGTGATGATAGCTGATGAACAAGTAGCCGACAAAGAGCCCGATATTTCACTTCTGTGTGTGTGTGTGTGTGTGAGAGACCACATGAAGTATGAAGCAGCCATGAGGGTTTTTCTCACCATCAGCATGTGAAGTCATAGATCTTTACACACACACACACACACACACACACACACACACACACACACACACACACACACACACACACACACCAGGGCATTGTGGGAGGCTCAGTCCTCCAGCATATAGACAACCTGCCACTGCTGACGGATGGAGAGAAGATTTCTTTCCTCTCTCTCTTTTCACTGGATTCACTCGTTTCCATTTATTCAACACGTTTCTCTCTTTGTCTGTTGATACTTTTATATCAACTTACTGACACTGGCTTTGTATTAAAGATGTTAAAAAGAAGTTTGAGTTGTCACATTCTGTTCATTCATCTTTAATTATCCGGAGTTCCCCTCGATGATATAATGCGTGTGGGTTTTGGTTTTCCTGCCGTATGAGCTGAAATATTTCATCATGCTGCATTTCCATGAAGGGTTTTGGTTATTTTAAGGCTTTTCCAGCCTGCCGAGAGGAAAAGAGAGTTTTAAAAGTCTGTTCAGTAACTCTGCATCACTCACCGTTCGTTTGCTCCTGTTATATAAAGTCCTGCTCTCTGGAACAGAACCATCAAGTAGAGAGAACTAGAACACGGCTTTAGTGCAGAACACAGTTATGATGACATAACACAAGTTGATCTTCTTGAATAATTGAATTCACAAAAATTGGAAACCAATGGAATCTATATACACAACATGATTCCTAGTGGAGGCTCTACATGCCAAAATATATTGATCTATTCACATTTTTACATCCTCTGCTCTCCTCTCCTCTCTTCTCCCCTCCTCTCCCCCCTCTCCTCCCCTCTCTCCTCTCCTCTCCCTCTCCTCCTCCCTCCTCCCCTCTCTCCTCTCCTCTCCCTCTCCTCCTCCCTCCTCCCCTCTCCCTCTCCTCCCTCCTCCCCTCTCTCCTCTCCCCTCCTCCTCCTCCTCCTCCTCTCCCCTCTCTCTCTCCTCTCTCCTCCTCCCCTCTCCTCTCTCCTCCCCTCCTCCTCTCCCCTCCTCTCTCTCTCCCCCCCTCCTCTCCTCCTCTCCCCTCCTCTCTCTCTCCCCTCCTCTCTCTCTCCCCCCCTCCTCTCCTCTCCTCCTCTCCCCTCTCTCCTCCTCTCTCCTCCTCCTCCTCTCCCCTCCTCTCTCCTCCCCTCTCTCTCTCCCCCCCTCTCTCTCTCCCCTCCTCCCCTCTCTCTCTCCCCCCCTCTCCTCTCCTCCTCCTCCCCTCTCTCTCTCCCCCCCTCTCCTCTCCTCCTCCTCCTCCTCCTCCTCTCCCCTCTCTCTCTCCTCTGTGTTCAGCACCAGTTCAGAATTGTTGCAAGAGGACTGTTGCTCTCAGATGAATCATTCATGACTTCCTAGTTGCATTCAGGAGTTTAATCTGTTGTATCTGGTTAAAACAGAGAGTTTCTTCTTTAGTAATGCTGTTATGTTGTTTGTGGAATATGAATTAATTTGTTTATAAACTGCATCACAGCTGAGATGATGAAGGTTTTACTCCGATTACATCAGGAAACTACTTATTACACGTGAGAACATTTTATACGATATGAAGTATTTGTAAATGATGAACAAATGATTTGTAAAACATTTATGAACATTACATCGATAGAGAAACTATGACAGCATGAACTATGTGTCACAATAATGTTTATAGATGCTTTACAAAGTAATCATTCACCATTTAACAAAGTATTATAATCATCAGTTGCAACTTAATAATAGCATCATTTTATAAGCTTTTTTATGTTTATAGATGATTTGAAAATGTTCTTTAAAGTCTACATTTGGTAATCGTTAAATACGCTTCCATGCGTTTAACAATAAACAGTGAATAATGTAATCGTTTAGGTCTCTTATCTATAAATCTATAAACTATTTATGAACGATGGTTGTTACAGAAGCTCCTTTTGAGCACGCACGCACGCACGCACGCACGCACGCACGCACGCACGCACGCACGCACGCACGCACGCACGCACGCACCCACGCACGCACGCACCCACGCACACACACACACACACACACACACACACACACACACACACACACACACACACACACACACACACACACACACACACACACACACACACACACACACACACACACACTCTCTGCGGTGCCTCTCTGACTGACGATGAGGGTAAATAACCGGTGAGATTCGGTTACGATATCACCGGCCTCGCTCGCCAGCACACGAGCCCGATGATAACAGTGTTGGTGCGCTCAGCGGTCCATTAACGGCGCTGAGGACCGACAGCAGCTTCCTCCCACGCTGAGCAGCAGAACACAGACTGATATAGATTCCACTGTTTTACCATTTCTGTCAAAGAAATGATCAAAGAAATTCAACTTACATTCTTTTTCCCTTTTTCATGATTGACGTCATCATAACTGTTATTCTGCACTAAAGTCGTGTTCTAGTTCTCTCTGCTTCTAGTCATCATGGTTCTGTTTCATAGAACTTTAATATTACAGTGAAATCAGAGACGCATGTGACGGGAGCGAGAGAAAGAAAACGCCCCAAAGCTGCTTGGTGTTGAAATGAGCAGGAGGAGTTATTGTGTCCTTTAACACGTGATCGAGTGAAAGATGCCGACAGTTGGACTCCATGTGGTGCTCTGTGGTTAAAGCCCAGCGATGACACAAGCCTCGAGGGTCTGCTCCCCAGCAAGAGTCCACTTGTTCTACGGAATGACCCTTTCAGTCGAACTCCTTCTGATGTGAGATAAAGCCTGAGCCTTTGTGTGCGTGTGTGTGTGTGTGCGGTGCGTGTGCGTGCGTGTGTGCGTGTGTGTGCGTGTGCGTGCGGTGTGTGTGTGTGTGTGCGTGTGTGTGTGTGCGTGTGTGTGCGTGCGGTGCGTGTGTGTGTGCGTGCGGTGCGTGTGTGTGTGTGTGCGTGTGCGTGCGGTGCGTGTGTGTGTGTGCGTGCGTGCGTGCGTGTGTGTCTGGTCCTGCCCTTTTGAAAAAGCTGACAGAGATGTATGTATACCCGCTGCTTTGTCTTCAGCCGTCCCACCTTCCTCTCAGTGAGCGAGCTCCACGGCTCGCAGCTACACAGCAGATGTGAGGAGACAGAAAGAAAGATCTGGACTCAGCCGGTCCAACGCGTCCCTGAGAAACGGGCGTGGCTGTTTGAACCCTTCCTCCGGGACAAGTTGCATCAACAGCAGCGATGTGAAGACGTGACGAGGCCGCTGCATGGAGCAGCAGCACGCCTCCTCGCTGCGCTGATCAATCACAGCAGACGAGATCACCAGAGCTCACATCTGGAAACAGCAACAAATAACCAGGAGATAGAGTTTCACCTCTCTCTCTCTCTCATCAGATAGATGGAGAGAATAAGGGAGGAGAAGGAGGGGGTGTTCTAGAACCACCCAGTTGCTCTGAGGTTGCCAGGCGATGGTGCTTTGTGGAGGCAGCTGGTTAGGGCTCAAGCTGCTGACCTGCCCTCCCTTCTTTCTCTCGCTCTCTCCTCCCCCTTTTTATTTCCCTTCTCCGCTGTAGTCGAAAGAATAGACGAATGTTGAGTCGTTGGTTGCACTCTGCTTCACGAGGAAGAAAGGTGGCGGTTTGCCCGAGATTAGAGCGACTTCCACGGAAAGGCCGGCGAGAGAAATGCCGACGTGACGTCATGCAGCTCATGTGCCGATCTCCTCAGTGATTAATGCAGCAAATGAAGTCTGGAAAGTCGAAGAACACTGAAGCATCTGTGAAGCGTGACCAGGAAATGTTACTGGATTATTCAAATGATATTTAATCATCAGAATTACAGCCCGTTTGTTTT
>CM051699.1:25973765-26023765 GCA_028022725.1 Lycodopsis pacificus
GCCCTTCTTCTCTCACCCTCACCCTCTCCCTCTCCCTCTCTCTCTCTCTCCCACCTTTCCATCATTCTGGAGGTAAATTGCGCTGGCCCTCTTAGGAAGAGCGAGAAAGAGAAATGTAAGGCAGTGGAGGAGGAAGTAAAATGGGAAAAAAGAAGCAGGGACGGTAAGTGGGGAAAAGTCCCAAACTTAAAGAGGTTTAAACTTTCCTCCCTCCCCCCCTCCCCCCTCTCCTCCTCCCATCACTGCCTCCATTCACACTCATCTATCTCTATAACTGCACATGTCTCCCTCCTTCTCCATCTCTCCATCAGAGGAACAGAATCAGGGTAGAACCAGCCTGGAGGCAGTGCTATGTAGATCAGCTCTGTTGTAATGCTGTTCCCGGTTGGGACATACTCAGTCCCAGCAGCACACTGGTGACATGTTCTGTACATTTCTATGTGGGGTGAACATTAAAAACAGAATAAATCAGACTGTGTTGGAACAAGAGCTGCAAATGAGTTTTGGCTGTGAATACTGTGACGTGTGGCGGTACGTTTAGTGAATGTTCTTTACTAAATGCTGTACGGTTGTTTGCTGAGCTGGCAGTTTCTGTCAACAGAACCACCACGTTCACGGCCTCAATGTCTGCAGCAGCTATTTTCAACTTGCATGACATTAAAAGGTGAGAAAAGACAAAGCACCGTCCAGCACGCTCCTGCTTTCTACCTACTGTGTACATCTCAAGCCTGGAAACAATGTGTGTCATTTTACATGTCAGATGTGCCTTTTATCCCACAACTAGCTTCAGCTTTAGATACAGTCAGCAGCAATATGTTAGTGTTTGAAAAGAAATACCACCATTGCCTTTTGATATCACTTATTAGGCTACTGTACTATTAATGTAACAGCAACCGTTTTTAACTATTAAAGATCATATTGAGATTACGTTTTATTGTATTTTTCTGGACAAAAACTATGTTTCATATCAGCTTATATCACGCTTGCAGGAACGCACAATACCACGTGATTAATGTTGTAAACGATTGGTCCGGTTTAGGCATGGTAACAAGGTAACACTGTAATGTAACAATGTAACGTAACAATGTACCGTAACACCGTAACACCGTAATGCAACACTGTAATGTAACAATGTAACGTAACAATGTAACGTAACAATGTAATGTAACAATGTAACGTAAGAATATAACGTAACAATGTAACGTAACACCGTAATGTAACAATGTAACGTAACAATGTAATGTAACAATGTAACAATGTAACACCGTAATGTAACAATGTAACGTAACAATGTAACGTAACAATGTAATGTAACAATGTAACGTAACAATGTAACATAACAATGTAACATAACAATGTAATGTAACAATGTAATGTAACAATGTAACGTAACACCATAATGTAACAATGTAACGTAACACCATAATGTAACAATGTAACGTAACAATGTAACGTAACAATGTAACGTAACAATGTAACATAACAATGTAACATAACAATGTAACGTAACAATGTAATGTAACAATGTAACGTAACAATGTAACGTAAAAATGTAATGTAACAATGTAACATAACACCGTAATGTAACAATGTAACGTAACAATGTAACGTAACAATGTAACGTAACAATGTAACGTAACAATGTAACGTAACAATGTAATGTAACAGTGTAACGTAACAATGTAACGTAACACCATAATGTAACAATGTAACGTAACACCATAATGTAACAATGTAACGTAACACCGTAATGTAACAATGTAACGTAACAATATAATGTAACAATGTAATGTAACAATGTAATGTAACAATGTAATGTAACAATGTAACGTAATAATGTAACGTAACAATGTAACGTAACAATGTAACGTAACAATGTAACGTAACACCATCATGTAACAATGTAACGTAACACCGTAATGTAACAATGTAACGTAACAATGTAACATAACAATGTAACGTAACAATGTAACGTAACAATGTAACGTAACAATGTAACGTAACAGTGTAACGTAACAATGTAACGTAACACCATAATGTAACAATGTAACGTAACACCGTAATGTAACAATGTAACGTAACAATGTAATGTATCAATGTAACGTAACAATGTAATGTAACAATGTAACGTAACACCGTAATGTAACAATGTAACGTAACAATGTAACGTAACAATGTAACGTAACACCGTAATGTAACAACGTAACGTAACACCGTAACGTAACAACGTAATGTAACAACGTAACGTAACAACGTAACATATTTTAACAATGTAACCTAACAACGGAATGTAACAATGAATCTTAACATAATGTAACTAAAATAAATAAATAATCCACCGACTTTCTGATGTAACGTAAAAAGCATCAGCATTTACTTTAAGTTTCACACCGAACATCTCCTGGGTGAAAGTCCTGTGTTGGTTTGACCCACCCATCCATCCCCACTCCCACCTGAGTGGACTAAGTAATCACTATCATGATGATGCAGAAAAGACTTGAACATTCAATGCATCTGTGGTTTGCAGAGATACTAAAGCCAACATTATTCCCTGGCGACTGTTGAAGGACACTGTGTGGGAGTCAAACTTGTGATTTTCTGGTTACAAAATGGCCTCTTCCTACATGTTCCACTTCAGAGACGAGTGCTATAGTTTGCAGTCATTCTGCTCCACCTCTGGGTCTTTCCCCGAGGAAACACACGCACACACACGCGCACACACACACACACGCGCACACACACACACGCGCACACACTCACACACACTCACACGCACACAGACAGTGAGCTACCACGATAGCCGGAAGGACAGTCCATCATTTGATTTGGACAAAGTGTTATTAAAACCCACTTAGTCGTGGCTATAAGAAGCTATGGAAACTATGCAGTCGGCCACAGGCTGAACGAGCCAGCCCTCCAGACATCTGCTTCAAATCGGACCAAAAACAGAAGAAAGCTGAGAAAGTTTCACTGTTACTAGGACAGCATCTCTCCCACTCATTCATCGTGACAGCACACTTTGTTTCATGTCATTACAACCCTCCGTCCTCACAAACAATCCCAACATTTCCAAACAAGCGCTGTAAGCAAACTTTGGGTTTCCAAGGCAAACTACTGCAACCAACAACTGATGGCTGCCAGCTAAACACAGACGGAGCTCTACATCTCCTCCCCGCTGCATGTCTGGACCAACTGGCAGGTCGAGTTCATTTTGAATATTGTCCCATATCACATGGAGTATCTCAACCAGCCACAGGCCCACAGCAGCAGCAGCAGCAGTTAACCTCAAGCCTCCCAAGAAGACAATGACAATCATCCCTCCAGAAGATATTTATTGAGCCAATATTCTGTGATAATGAATGATCCAAACGGTCAAAGCCTGCTGATAACTCCATAAACTAGCAAGAGGCCCAGCCAGTAAAGCACCCCCACTGCTGGGAGCTGTGGAGCTGATTGTATTCTGACTCAAGCTACAGGCCCAGACAGGACGAGGCCCCGGCGAGAACTCTCTCCTGCAAACAGTCATTTGAGTCGACATGGAGAACACGCCCACCCTGCAGTACGAGACCGAGAGGCCATCAGCCCACCTTCCCCAGCGGTCGAACAGAAAACAATCATTGCACCACGTTGAGTGTTTTGTGAAAAACAGCAATTTCACCTGGCATTGTGAGAAGGTATGGAGAGTGTACTAAGTGTTCAGTGTGCACATACCTGTGTGCATGTGTCAAAACAGCAACTTCAACACACGCAGTCACAAAGACGATGTCTCTTTAGTGTAAAGATGACTATGAGCAACAGAAATATGTTGATATTGACAAAATGAAGCAATAAGTAGAACACATTTTGCACATTTAGAAATGAAGCTCAAGCATAACTTCAGTCCATTGCACGTTTACGGTCTGTAGTTTATTTCTTAATTTCTTTGTTGTCATTGTTTGTTGCTGTCAATCATGATCAGTGTTACACGGGTCCCTCAAACTCCCCATCTCTGCCCAGTCTCTGCAGCTTCATCAGCCTCATCGGCTTCATCAGCTTCATCGGCTTCATCAAACTCATCAGCTTCATCAGCCTCATCGGCTTCATCAACCTCATCAGCTTCATCGGCTTCATCAACCTCATCAGCTTCATCAGCCTCATCAGCTTCATCGGCTTCATCAACCTCATCAGCTTCATCGGCCTCATCAGCTTCATCGGCCTCATCAGCTTCATCGGCTTCATCAACCTCATCAGTTTCATCGGCTTCATCAACCTCATCGGCTTCATCAGCTTCATCAGCTTCATGAGCCTCATCAGCCTCATCAGCTTCATCAACGTCATCAGCCTCATCAGCTTCATCAGCTTCATCAGCTTCATGAGCCTCATCAGCTTCATCAGCCTCATCAGCCTCATCAGCTTCATCAACGTCATCAGCCTCATCAGCTTCATCAGCTTCATCAGCTTCATGAGCCTCATCAGCTTCATCAGCCTCATCAGCCTCATCAGCTTCATCAACGTCATCAGCCTCATCAGCTTCATCAGCCTCATCAGCCTCATCAGCTTCATCAACGTCATCAGCCTCATCAGCTTCATCAGCTTCATCAGCCTCATCAGCTTCATCAGCTTCATCAGCTTCATGAGCCTCATCAGCTTCATCAGCTTCATCAGCTTCATCAGCTTCATCAGCCTCATCAGCCTCATCAGCTTCATCATCAGCCAGCACCAGCAGTATCTGGACTGAGTTTCAAATCTCCCAGTAGTCTAAACGTCAAAGACTCTTCATCGTCACACATCATATGTTTGTAATAAACAACTATTAAAATGCAATTACAAGAGAGCCTGTGAGCAACATGATGAGACGCTGAGCTTGATGTAGATTTGCACAATTAATTTGATAAATATCGCAATATGCCCAAATGCAATTTTCAAATTGCAAGAGGCGTAATATTTATTAAAGGCGAAATGTGTTCCAAAAGATAATATTCAGTGAAACATGTTGCTGCAGAGACGTCCTGACCTGCACAGACTTAAAAATAACCTCTTTGTTCGGTACAGATCCTCCTAAAAATCACACATAATCAATGTTATAAGATTTATAAGTCAAAATAATCACAATGAGATATTCATTAAAGCTGTAGCTTGATGTCTACTGTTAAAAAGACTGCAGATGTCAGCAGTGTGCAAACATCTGGCTGATAGCTGGATCTAACGCCCTCAGCTGAGAGTAGGTCAGGATGACGAGTATCGCCACCTTCTAAATCCCCGCTGTGGTCAAACAGCGATCACGGACCTCACCGCGAGTTACCGTCAGATAATGAGTCCACTGCGTCTCAGCGAAGGAGAGCTTTGAACTGTGGCCGCGGCGTCTCACGGCAGGCATCCTTAAATTAAACGTCAACTTCTTTTCACACGAAATGAAAGCCTCCAGCTGGCTGCCTGAGTGGTTGCTCTGGGATGTTCTCACACAGTCAAAGGGCAGCAGGCGCTTCTTTTTAAAAGCCTTTGTGTATCCAAATTAAGTTGAGAAGAGATAGGTCCTTCTTAGCACTGCCCTGAACCCCGGCTGCTGACTGAACTCTTTTACCACTTGCAGCATCCGACCCCTCTAAGGTTTCCCTCAAGTGCCTCACACTTAAGGAAACTTCAACACTTCTCATTAAATTATTTCCACGTCCCGACATTCAAACCATCAGCCGTCCAACAAAGAACCCAACTCCTTGGCTCCGGCGGCTCACAAGCTTCACTCATTGTTGTGACTGCACAACAGCACAGAGTGCAACTGAAGCAAACCCACAGAAGACTAAAACAGCAGCACAGCAGAATCCACAGCAGAAAGAACTCAAACAGACGAGGATGAAAGAAGAGAACGAATGAGTAGAAAGTGGAGACAAGTTCAAAATAAAGAGGGGGGGGGGATTGTTGATCTGGTCCCCGATTAGCAGTCCGCCTCGCCGCTCATCGTGACCACCACATCACACTCACACCTCCACTTTCTCACATCATCAGCATCATCACACCGACACATAGCGTGAAAAATGATGAGTCACTCACAAGATCTCGTCGTTCTGAAATTCCAGGATGCCGTGGACGTCCTCGAAGTCCTCCCCGCTGCCTCGCGCCGTCCCCTCCACCGTCTTGTACGGCAGCGTGACCACGCCGCGAGCCCCCGACGTTCTCAGCACCTTCACCTCCATGGTGCCGACACTCTCGCTCACGTGGTAAACGGGCTCCTCAAACGTAAAGATACCGGCGTGGTCGTCGTCAAAGATGGTGACGGTTGCCGTGGCGGGTAAGCCGAGACACGCCATCGAGTCCACGTGATTGGCCGCCTCGGCGTCCTCGGGCTCCTCGCCTTCGGGCGTCAGCACTTTCACATTGGTGAGGTGGATCAGGAAGTTCTCGTCCTCTTCAAAGATGTCGTCGTCGATGATCCCCACGCGGATCTCCTTCACTGTCTCGCCGGCCTTGAAGACCACCATGCCCTCTGTGAACTCGTAGTCCGAGCCGGCGTTGGCCGTGCCGTCTTCCGTCCGGTAGTCCACAGAGATCGTTTTGCCCAAGTCGCCGCCGCGTCGCATCACGTTCACCGCCACCGTGCCGCAGTTCTCGAGGCACTGGTAAGAGCAGGGCTCAAAGAAGATCTTGGAGACGGGGTCGTTGTCGCCGACATCAGAGCGAACCTCGTGCATGCTGACGGCCTTTCGCGCCTGATCGGCGGCATGTTTCTTCAGGATGTTGCCGGCGCCCGTCATCAGCCGGGTGGCCTGGCAGCGGTAGAAGGCGCGGCTCTTCTGCTGCTGGCTCAGGACTTGGTAGTTGGCGAGCTCAATGAGTTGTTCCACCTGGTCAGAGGAAACAAGAAGAAAGCACATCAGTACAGTAGGAAAGGTCTTCAACACGGCAGCTGTTCTAAAGCATTGAGCCATTCAAATCCAGACTGGACCCCAGGCCGTCGTATCTGGTACTGTGGGAAGAATGTCTTGACTGGTTTAAGAGAACGTTGGTGAACATTGAGCTTGTCCGGCTGAATCACGAGATTCATGAAGCTGGTCTGGATAAATAATGCTGTGTCATGTCGGTGAATCCAACATCAGAAACACAATCTTCGTCATCTTTGGCTGTTAAACGTGTTGACGACCGCTGGGCCGTTTGTGACGGCCATTTTAAAAGTGAACAAAGTGAAAGCGGTGAGTGTGCGTGCTGCCGTTTGACGTTCTGTTGGTGAACACACAGATCAGAGTTGTGAAAACATGACTGAGGGAAACGTTTGTTTTTGACGACAGCTTCATCAGCCTCATTGTTACTCCGAAGAGAGACGAGGGCAGAAGCGTAAAAAAACATTTCAGCAGCTTCTCATGCGCGTAAGACGGATTAGTGTTTCAGCTGCTTGTCTTGATGCCTGCAGCTTCCATTGTGCCTTTAATTGTTAAACCTTTTGCGGACAACAGGAGGGGCGATGAGTGGAACGCCATGTTTGATTTTTTAAAGAGGTCTGCAAACAGACACAGTGGTCGGAGAAAAAAGAGACGATGAGGAAAGAAGATTCCTCGCATTGCATTCTAGAGTTCAGTCCAGTTTCATGGTTATCTTTGCGATATTATCAGACAGTATATATTTAATTCTTTATTTAAGGCAGGCATTACTTCAACGGTCCTGAGTGTCTTCATTTACAGTCGATGAAACAAAGACACATTATCTATGTGTTTATCATACTTTGAAGGGAATATGAACCGAGTGCAGTTTAACTGTGTTTATCTTTGATCTGCTGTGGATTTAATGTCTGCTCTGTATCATTATCAGATTAATTTGAGAGGTAGTGATGATACCTCAGCTGCATTCATCACTATAATCACCGCGGTAATGGAAGCGAACGGAAAGGTGCGTCATCTGTTGCTGCTTATTTTTGTCGGTTCATTTCCTACAGAAGAAGACGACGCTGAGGAGAAGAGAAACCCCGACAGGAGGCGGTGGTTGAGCTCTCGGCGTGAGGGCGACTCACCTCCTTGTCGGGGTGTTTCTGCTTGAGCTCCTTCAGGATCTTGGCCATGTCTCTCCGGGTCTCCTCCTCATCCAGATCCTTCTCATCGATATCCAGACCCAGCGGACCGTCCAGGAAGTCAACGCCGTGAGAGTTCAGCATCTTCCCGTCCATCTCGATGTCCACCTTGGAACGGAGAAGAGAGAATTGTAATCAGTGCCATTGATTTGGTGTCAAATCTCAAGATGAAACCATTTCTGGTGCCATGATGGAGGTTTAGTGAGAACTGTGTGTGTAGACAGCCATGCAACCAAAGGTAAGACATCGTTTATGTTTAGGTGTCATATCACAAGTTCTCTGCTTGTTTACAGGAACAACTTATCCTCGTACAACGGTTTGTAGCATATCCCACCAGATGTTACTCCTCATTTCTCATTGGTTTTCCTACGAAGTCCAGCAACACGTGACAATTTCAGCTGGTAGGTTCAGGCAACAAAACGACAAAAAGATCCTCGTTTGGGTTAAAATAACGACAGAAATGGCGTCACTGAAGAACACCAGTCACACGACAAACAGCTGAAACAAACCGGTAGCTTGTTCGTAGGTATTGCTACGAATGGTGATGAAACCAGCCTGGAAACAAACGTACGTGTGACTACAAGCAGAGAGCAGAAGGAGCTTCGATTAGGTCAACACCATGGCAGCCATCTGTTCCTCTCACAGTGAAGGGCTTCTTCTCGTATTCAGTGAAAGATCTTTTACAGTTGTGTTGATGAAATGTCGTTTAACTCTCCAAGCACGATGGCAATTTAAAACTTCTCAATGATTAGCCGTCCCGTCAGGGAGTCAGTGATTCCTTTGAACCAGACGTTGAGATGGAAGAGCTCTTCATGTGCCGACTGGCTCTTCATAATTAAACGAGAGAAACGGTATCACCAGAAGAGATCCCACGTGACTGTACCGTACGCCACAATACGGGAAATGTAATTAGATGCAGAGGACATCACACAAAGCAGCAGATAGTGATCACACAACAGGAAATTAAAACAGACGTACTTAAGAACTATCCGCGTGTGTTTGCAGTGATATTCTTCACGGATCGACGTCCAGTCAGTAAAGCAGGTAATTGGTTCGGACACACGTCTCTCATGAACTCACTCAGAGCATCTTATCTGCTCCTCTCTTCCTCCAACGCATGTTCGCTTTAGGACGGCTTCATCAACATCGGCTGGCTCTTCTCTGACTCATTTAGAAGAGAGAGCACTGCTGGTTACTACACACTGATGGAGGAATTGTAGCTCCGGATGCTGTTTTTACATATTCCAATTTATTTATTTTTTATTTCTAACGTCGTCATCGAGTGAGGTACCTGCTCGGATAAGAAGAGTAGAACTTTCCTTCTCTACAAACTATTCACCATTGAAAGCAAATACCTACTTGTTGAAGTAAATGATTCTGAACAGTTAGATTCTGCTCAAATGAACGTACGGAAAAGGTTTCAGTACCAGAACACGTGCTCGACACCACGTTGTGGTTTTGTCGCCTGAACCAAACTGTTAGTGAGAGTTTCCCTGAACCGACCTGTGCGTAGCTATTTTCAGCCCAATCATGAGGTCTTTCCTAAAGCTAACAAGTGCTTTGCCTTCATCCAACTCTAGTGTTTAACGTGACGTCGGTCCGAAGGACACAACACCACAAAACCAGCCGACAGCACGAGTTCAGTCAAATGATCTGAACAAATGTCTTTGGAGGTGAAACTGAAAGTGAGTAAACCGGTAACGAGGACAATTATCCCTCGTAGCACAGCAGACCTTTGGAAGGCCTGACTTCTACAGATCTTACTGCATTCCCACATCTCAGCCACTGGTTTGATGAACAATGTTATTATTGCTGACAGACACACCAAACATATAATATCCCCACGGTGTAAAGATGCAGATCAGTGTTGTAGGAAGCTTTTGTCATTGTGTGGATATTTAATCCTATAAATACTCCAGCGCTGTAGCAGTAATACTGAAGTAAAGTACTAGTAGTAGTAGTAGTACTAGTAGTACTAGTAGTCATACTAGTCGTATTATTTCCTCTGAGCATACCTTGGAAGGAAGCGGGCGGTCTCCCTCGGTCTCGATGATCATGCCGCGCTGCTTGCCGGTGCGGTAGCGCTTGTACACGTACTTGTAGAACAGCAGGCGGCGGTCGGCCACCCAGGCGAACAGCACACAGATGGGGAAGAAGAAGAAGGTGAGCAGCCCCTCCCACACCTGCACGACGCCGGGCGAGATCACGGACAGGATCAGGTAGAGCCAGATGTAGGCGAAGATGCTCCAGGTGGCCGTGACGAAGAAGACGCGGAGGTGCTTGACCTTCCTCGTCTCGCCGTCCGGCACGACGTACACGCACAGCCCGATGATGACGAACATGTTGAAGGCCGCGGAGCCCACGATGGTGGCGGGGCCCAGCGTGCCGGCGTGGAAGCCGTGACCTATGACCTCGATGACCGACAGCAGGATCTCGGGGGCCGAAGAGCCCAGAGCCATGAGGGTGAGGTTGGAGACGGTCTCGTTCCAGATGCGGACGGTGGTGGTGGTGGTTTCCCCGTTGGGTTTCTTGATGGTGATCTCCTTTTCCTGCGACGTGATGACCTCTATCGATGCCATGAAACGGTCCGAGATGATCGACACGCCCAGGAACATGTAGACCAGAGCCACGAAGTAAACCGTCGCCCGGGCCACTTTGTCCCCGAACGACGGGTTTTGGGGCTCCCAAATGGGCAGGACGACCCCCTTTGCGCAGGCCTCAGGCTTGCTGCATTCGGTTTTATTGGTGGACACGGCGGACACGGAGCTACCCAAGCTCTGCTCAGGGGGAGCGCCGGCCAACGAGGGGTGGAGCTCCAGGAGGAGAATCGCCGTGAGGACTGCTAGCCTCAGGGCAGGGGACCGGAGGGAGGAGGGATCCCAGCGACCCATGTCGACGTCCGAACCGGTACCGGGAGGCGACGGTTAAAGAGGATGCTGAACCTTTAGAGAGAACAGAGGAGGATTGAGATTAGACCGACCTGGTGAAAAATGAGGGAAAAAACAAACAGTGGCCTCTAAAACGACCACAAACTTTTATTAATCTCATAATCTTTCTGGCAGTCAATGAATTCATCAACTCATCAACTCATCACTGGACACAGAAGCCTGTGATGCGTTTCTCTGCCACGATAAACTGATGTTGAGCCGGTATCTGACGCTCGGACATCGCTGAGGTTCCCCTTCATGTTCAGTGATGATGAGAAATACTGACTAACGTCAAACTAAGTGAAAGAAAAGCAGGTCAATACTCAGAGAAAGCGCCTGCGCACTGAGGTGAAGTGCTCTGAGATCATCGTCTTGAGAGAGCGTCAACCTCCAGAACGTGTTGCAGATAATTCTCAACCGGCTCCGCCGGTCGCATGTCGATGTGTCCTTCAGCAAGACACTGAAGCCCAAAACGTCTCCCGTAGTGGTGCCGCCGGTGCATGAATGTGATAGAATCTGAAATGTAAGGGGCTCTGGATGGCAGCGTCTGCTCAATGACTGTAATGTAGAGTGTGTGTCCATGATACACCTGTCAACACGCACACACACACTGACCAGATGAGAGAATGAGTTTGATTCTTGAAAGAATCCACAACATGTTTCACATCATCTCCATCTGTCTGTCTGTGGCCAACACCTACGCATCATACAACAGTTCGTCTGATACCTTACAGAGAAATACTTCGAATTCTTCGTGCGTTTTGCCACGAAAGTACAGCAACAAGTGTCAGTTTCTGCTCATGACATGAACACAGTCTGTTCAAAACAAACTTCCAAACAGCTTCAGTTCGGTTGAGGCAACAGAACTACTCGTGAGTTTTGGAAAGACGGTGAAACACTGAGTTATGTTCAGCAACAGGTCCCGGTGTGAGTTAAAGTCACGTGACCGGTTATTAACAAACAGACCAACGATGACTTCTCCGTTCCCACGGTTCACAAACAGGAGTCTCCTGGGTGAGAGGTATCGTGGGATATCTACAGATTACAGCATTTATTTTCATATAGCTGCTAACGCTGTATGAGAACACACACACACACACACACACACACACACACACAGTAATCACAGTAAATCAGGATCAATAAGAAGAGCGGAGACCCGAAACAAAGATCAGCTCAGAACTCTCCTCACACCAGCTTCTCCCGCTGTCCAGCATCCATTCCCTGGTAATTAATTGTTCACACTCTTACGATGCAGAAGCAGCACAACGTATCCAGCAGTGACATCATCACTCTTCTTATGAATCACTCTCACAGCACATGCAGCGAGGCCCTGGGCACCATTCAAGACTGAATGAGCTACACAGGGGACAGTGAACGAGTGAATGTTCATTCAATATATCACACACACTGTAGAATGTGTGAGTGTGTATGTGTGTGTGTGTGTGTGTGTCTGTGAGTGTGTATGTGTGTGTCTGTGAGTGTGTGTGTGTCTGTGTGTGTGTGTGTGAGTGTGTATGTGTGTGTGTGTGTCTGTGAGGGTGTGTGTGTGTGTGTGTGTGTGTGTGTCTGTGAGTGTGTGTGTGTGTGTGCGTGTGTCTGTGAGTGTGTGTGTGTGTGTGTGTGTGTCTGTGAGTGTGTGTGTCTGTGAGTGTGTGTCTGTGAGTGTGTGTGTGTGTGTGTGTGCGTGTGTCTGTGAGTGCGTGTGTCTGTGAGTGTGTGTGTCTGTGAGTGTGTGTGTCTGTGTCTGTGTGTGTGTGCGTGAGTGTGTCTGTGAGTGTGTCTGTGAGTGTGTGTGTCTGTGTGTGTGTCTGTGAGTGTGTGTGTCTGTATGTGTGTCTGTGAGTGTGTGCGTGAGTGTGTCTGTGAGTGTGTGTGTGTGTGTGTGTGTGTGTGGTGCTTAATGCCGTTGATGGCTACTTGCTGCATGAATCAGTCCGTGAGGGGTGTGGTCAGTGGAACTGCGGTGTCTTGGTGTGTAATATCTGGGCGCAGCAGCTGCTGGGTGACTGCGTGCTGATGGGATCAGCTGCCAGAGCTTTTCTGCACTAATGTCAAGAAAATCAATTCCAAAATAAAATGGCACATGTGTTTAATTAAACTTGAAGCGAGTACACTGGCGACCGGCTAATGCGACGCAGGAGCGGGGGGGGGGGGGGGGGGCATTTCAAAGTGATCAATAATTCAATGGGCTTTGGCTTTTGGTGCTTTTCACTTAAGGACGTGGTTGTTGTTTAAAGGCTGGTGGGTGCAGAGCATGCTCTCTGTACAGCACGCTCACGAATAGTCACGAAATGCAATCTCTTGGTTTTGTGTACAGGGACACATTGTCACTTTTTTACGGGACGACATTACGTTTAAAACCACAACGTGGTGTCCACCACCGCGCTTCTGTTTGACAGGACTCGTCCACCAATAGTCGTGTTTTTGGATGTTATAAAGTACGTTCGCTCCTTGACTGTCCGTTGGCATCATTTCCATGCGGCAGTTCTCGTCCCTGTACACGAAACCAATAGATTGTAGAAAATATGACGTTTAAAGAGTCGGCTCCCCAACCAGCAGCTGATGTGAACATGTGCACCACAGGAGGCAACCAATGCATCCAGCAACATGCTGCAGAACTTAAGATGTTGCATTTAAAGAGACGTCTTAAAGGAACAGTGACGTGAAATACACTTATTGGCTTTCTAGCTAGAAGTTAGATGAGAATATTGACACCACTCTCATATGTGTCCATTGCATATGAGGCTACAGCCAAGCACCTGTTAGCTTAGCTTAGCATAAAGACTGGGAGCAGGAAGCTAAAAGTGCCTACCAGAACCTCTAAAGCTCACAAACATATACCTTATATTCAGTTTGTGGTAGTTTAGTATCTAACGTGTAAGATATTAAACTCTGGGCACTGTGCAGTTATAACATGTCTCTCTCTAGAAGACCATCATATCATTATATCATTATATCATATCATTATATCATTATATCATATCATTATATCATTATATCATATCATTATATCATATCATTGTATCATTATATCATATCATTATATCATATCATTATATCATTATATCATATCATCATATCATTATATCACGTTTGATTTCTCACAGCCCTTACTGCTCATCGTCCTCATGTTTTCCTCTGCACTCAAACGATAATCACAGTTGATTTGCTTTATTGGCGCCGCTCTGATGGGCCAGTGACCCTGAACACGATCAACAACATGATGAAGGATGAGAAGGCCTCACTCTGAACTACGGAGGCTGCAGTGCCGCCCAAAAGGGCTGCATGACTGAGTGCAGCAGTTCTCTCTCTGCACAAGAACCATTACCGGCTATTTTATGAATCAACCCACAGACGGGTCCAAGACGTGGACGCAGTCGTGACGTCACCTCTTTCTTTAGAGGACTGACGGGTTAGAGCCTCGAGTTCAGAGACTTTGCTCCCAATCTTGGATTACGGCCGTCGTCATCGAGTGACGTAGAGACCTGTCAATCAGCGTGTAGCCCCGCCCTAAAGCATCCCCTGCTTTATGGTCTGTGTGACTCTAAATGGACCATCATGTACTAAATGAACATCATGCTGTATTGAAGAAGACTTGAAACTAGAGATTGAGACATAAACTCATGTTTACAATGTTTACTGAGGGAATAAATCAAGAGAGAAGTAGAGTCATTTTCTATAGACTTCTATACAACCAGAGGAGTCGCCCCCTGGTGGACACGAGAGAGAATGCAGCTTTAACACGTGAAGCTTTCACTTCACTCTGCAGAACCGAATCCACTGTAGTGTGCCTCGTCCTATTATTCCACTCGGACCGGAGGAGCCGCTCAGACTGGCGCTGCAGCGCTCGGGCTGCACGACGTCCTACTGCCTCTCTGTCTACGCAGCCACGGTATCTGCACGTGCGTCTCACTGGGATGTGATGAGGGGGAGGGTAACCATGATGTATGGAAAACAAACTGGATGTAGAAGAAGAAAATCATTCGAAAACTCAGAAGTGGAATGAATCCCTCCCGGTGTCTCCAGTGCTCCTTTTATCGATGGAGAAGCCCCAGCCCTGCTAGAGGAGGCTGCATGATGATATGAATGCTGTTCTTCTCACCATTCAACATGCTGCATGCCACCGGCACAGTGCCAACGCCTCCAGAGCGCGTCCTGTCTAGTTCCAGCTTTTCAGATCTCTTTTTCTTTTCTTTTTTACAAAACCTGAACAACCAACTCGTTGAACAGCGACTCTTCAAACTACGACGCTCTCCGTTGACTTCGAGCGTCAGTACTGGACGTGTCGGTGTGAACGACCGATCCGCCTTCACTCCCGTCCTGCGTGCGCGTGCTTCAGCTCTGTGCGTCCTGGTTCACGTGGACTCGCTGTGTGGTCGGTGTTCTCCGGCTGCTGGATGAGAGTTCAGACACTAAAGCGTCCGTTTGACTCGTTGGGAGTTAGAACTTGTTGCGACAACGTGCCCACACTGATCAATACTTCTGTATTGTCAATGGGTCACATGACAAACCCACAGATTATTCCTGACTCAGCTCTACGGAGCGTTTTATCATCTTTCTGCTCATTGTTTTGGCATTTTGGTTCTCACCGCATTCCCCAGCAGGAGGCCGCTGTCATCAGTAATGACAGCATCTGATAAACTCACTTCATACACCAAACCGCTGACGGGCAGAGTTAGTGCGGAGCTTGTGAACTAAACGTGGGATTCAGCCGCCCAGTCCTTTCCTTCAGGAAGAAAGTCCTGTTTGTTGAACTCGTCCACCAAACCTTTTGGATATATAATGTGATATATATATATAATATAATATATATAATATAACATATATATATATATATATATAATATAATATGATATATATATATAATATAATATATATATATAATATAATATGATATATATATATAATATAATATATATATATAATATAATATATATATATAATATAATATATATATAATATATAATATAATATGATATATATATAATATAATATGATATATATATATAATATAATATATATAATATGATATATATATATAATATAATATATATATAATATATAATATAATATGATATATATATAATATAATATGCTATATATATATAATATAATATGATATATATATATATTATAATATATATAATATGATATATATAATATAATATATATATAATATAATATGATATATATATAATATAATATGATATATATATATAATATAATATGATATATATATATAATATAATATGATATATATATAATATAATATATATATAATATATATATATAATATATAATATAATATGATATATATATATAATATAATATGATATATATATATCACATTATATATCACCCAGTCGTTTCCTTCAGGAGGCGACTGCTCTGTTCAACCACCGACTACAAGAACACGGGGGGCGTCCAGTTCTTCACTGCTCGCTGAACATGATTATGTGTTCAAGCCTTGTTGAAGATGTTCTGTAGCCTCTGAGTCAGAAGTATTAATGTTCTGCTGCTGTTTCCCAGGATGAGCTCATACTTCCTGTAAGTCAGCATCAGCTCTGTCTCATCAGGAACAAAAGTAGAATCAGGAGTTATACTGGCCAAGCAAGGCTGCCAACCTCTGGTGTGTTAACAATGCTGTTACTAAGATCAACACCACGATGATCCATCGGACCCTCTGTGATGTAAGTCACAGCTTTCACAGCGCCGACATGTGTTTCCCATGAAACACATCTATGGACAATACATCTTATCATATAGCTGCTGCTGGTTGTTCTCATTCATCGCCTGAACGGTGAGCCAGTATATGTGGGGCTTCCTCTAAGCAGGTGAAGTAGTGTAGAGAGCCGTAGTCCATGGAGGTCAGAGGTCAGGGTGGTTGGACCGGACAGGATCTCCAGCAGGAGAACCCGTTTGTGTCCCGTGTCTGTAACGTGAGTCCGTGTGTTCCCCTGAGTCAACACCGACTTATTTTACAGCACTTTCTTACTGACGTCACGTACGTACGTTATGTCAAAGAAGTAGTTATCTCAGTAACAAGCTGTTATTTTAGGTAACAAGCTGTTATTTTAGGTAACAAGCTGTTATTTTAGGTAACAAGCTGTTACTTTAGGTAACAAGCTGTTACTTTAGGCAACAAGCTGTTACTTTAGGCAACAAGCTGTTACTTTAGGCAACAAGCTGTTATTTTAGGTAACAAGCTGTTATTTTAGGTAACAAGCTGTTATTTTAGGTAACAAGCTGTTATTTTAGGTAACAAGCTGTTATTTTAGGCAACAAGCTGTTATTTTAGGTAACAAGCTGTTATTTTAGGTAACAAGCTGTTATTTTAGGCAACAAGCTGTTATTTTAGGTAACAAGCTGTTATTTTAGGCAACAAGCTGTTATTTTAGGCAACAAGCTGTTATTTTAGGTAACAAGCTGTTATTTTAGGCAACAAGCTGTTATTTTAGGTAACAAGCTGTTATTTTAGGCAACAAGCTGTTATTTTAGGCAACAAGCTGTTACTTTAGGTAACAAGCTGTTACTTTAGGCAACAAGCTGTTATTTTAGGCAACAAGCTGTTACTTTAGGTAACAAGCTGTTACTTTAGGCAACAAGCTGTTATTTTAGGCAACAACCTGTTATTTTAGGCAACAAGCTGTTATTTTAGGTAACAAGCTGTTATTTTAGGCAACAAGCTGTTATTTTAGGTAACAAGCTGTTATTTTAGGTAACAAGCTGTTATTTTAGGTAACAAGCTGTTATTTTAGGTAACAAGCTGTTATCTTAGGCAACAAGCGTCCATATTTGAATCCAAACCACGATTCTAAAGCAGTAGTGTTTGTGCAGACGCACGGATCCCTCGTGTTGCTGGACATTCGTAGCAAAAAGCACGAATACTTGCTTCCCGTAAGATATCATAGGAACAACAAGGAACGCTGATCTGTTACTCACGTTGTAATGCAGCAGACACTCACGTATTAACGTGAGGACCTGATTGACAGTGGAGGCCCACATATCAACCAATCAGAGGACCTGCAGGTGACCTGGTGACCATCGATCGGCATCTTGATTTGTAACAGATGAACTCTCCTCAGGGTTCCACAGGAGGACCTAGCAGCTCATTGATTCACCAGCATGCCCAATGCGTCGGGCTCATTGCGATCGGTTGTATTTTGATAATGTATCTGTATTTATTTTAATATAAAAAATTGTGAAAATGTATTTGAAAACATAATGAAAGACTCGTTGATACGTTGCTGAGAGGAGCTGCATTACCTTGAACAGGACTGCTGATCAGCAAGGCTCCACTGTCAGATCCTGACCTGCATGGAAGAGGCCTGTTTACTGTCAGCTTCACAGAGGAGCTGACCCGCTGCATTCTATGGAACAGAACATCTGTCTCAACCCAGTAGCCTGCTCATGTATGCATGATGAGCTGTGTGTTCGCTTTATGATAACGTGTTCTGGTTCAATCGGAGCCTCGTATGCAAAGTGAAAGACATTTTTCTGAATGAATAATTAGTGAGTGATGTGAATTTAAAGGTCAGTGTCTTTAAAACATGACACAACCCAGAGAGAAGAAATAAACGGATCAACAGTGAGTTATGATGGACACTCCCATTAATGTTGCAGAAATAACCAAAGAAGAAGAAATCTGTACTTGGAGCTTCAGTGGCACAGTGTCAGCAGAGATGATGCTGTTGCATTGCGCACTGTGTCCGAGCGTTTCTTCCTCTGACTTATGACCCAGCAGTTGCACTGTAGCAGCTTCATGTCTGCAAAGCTGTGCGTGCGTGTGCGTGTGTGTATGTATGTATGTATGTATATGTGTGTGTGTGTGTGTTCGTGCGTGCGTGCGTGTGGTATCCTTAACCAGGCCTGATATCTGATCATCAGACCCGCTGAGATGGAGCCTCAGTCCCGCATGGGTACAAAGGGTCGTTTAGTGTTGGAGAGCGCGGCAGTGATGTTAATCTGAAGCGGGTTCTTTCGAAGCCCTCCTAACGGAGCCTCGCCGCTGCACCGCCGATATCTCCCGTCCCATCAATAACCAGCTGCACCACTGCTGCAAGGTAAAGGAGGCGGGAAGACCTCTGGCCGCGTTTCAGTGTTTCATTGCCGGAGATAAAGCTTTGGTACAGCCTGCACAGGATGAGCTACAGTCCCTCTGTGTCTGCCCATAAAGAAACCGACTGAAGGCAGCTGGAAGAAGACGGCCCAGAAAGCCTCGATGGTACGTGGCTGATGTGCCAAGCGCGTTTGGAGTGTGGCGTCAGGAGGACGAGCCGCTGCTGCCTCCTCTGATGTGAGACGTGCAGGTTTACGGTGACAGTGTGAAGCTCTGCTGCCGTCTCACCTCTCACCTCCGCAACCACAAAGTCAAACACGGGTTGTCCTCAAAGTCCACGTTTAAGACTGAAACCCCAACGGATCCGGTTCTAATTCAGAAACAACGCTGATGTTAAACCCATTGAAACTCAACAAGGCTCACATTCTACCCGACCTGCTCTGCACTGATGTGCCAAAAAAAGCGCTCCATCCATCCGCCCCAGCGGCGCTGTGTGAGGATGGAGACGCAGAATGTGGCTCAGTAAGCTTTAAAGAGCGACGGGATCATTCGGTCCTCTGCTGCTGTCTCTGCGGGGACATGTCGCCTGGTTGCGCATGTTTTACACAATGAACGCCTGAAGAACGGGTGGAACGTGGAAATCGGAACGTGCTCTGCATCCGTAATCATGATCCCTCTAGAAATAAGCAGGTCGGGTTTAACATGTGGAAGGGAGCGGGTAGCGGGGGGGGGGGGGGGGGGGTGAAGGGCAAAGAAAAGAACAGGAATACACACCCTGGACCCTGGCGCGAAAGGAAAGGAAGCAGCCTCCGGATCCTAAACCCGGTTGCTTAATGAAAAAACTAATTGCAAGCCTTCCACCGCACCCAGTGATCTGTGACTCATGTCACAGCGCAGTGTGGACAGCGCGCTGCGGGAGGATGAGCCGAGCGTGGTGCTCCAGCCCGGGGGGCTCCATGAGGCGACACCGTCCCCTTCGCATCCCCTCCAACGAGAATCAATCTCAAGAACTCGCTTTCACCAGACAATGCGGTGAAATACGAGCACAGACCCTCCAGCATGCAACATCTTTAACCCGCTGAAAACGTACCAAGAAAACGGAGATCCTACCTTTTTATCCAGAATGTGTCCACGAGACAGTCAGTAGTAAAAGCCGGTCTTTAGCTCTAACAGTAGCAGGACGAGGAGGAAGAGGAGGAGGAGGAGGAGGAGGAGGAGGAGAGGTAAGCCCGTAGTGGGGAATGGTAATGGAGACGCAGGGAGCTCTTATACGCCAGCGAGGCGGCGTATCCACCGACCGAGACGCACAAAGGAGGGAGAGGTGTCCGGATTCCCATGCAGCGACAGCGTCTTCTCTCGTTTGTTGCTGTTGCTTTCTGCCGTTGCCGACTCCTCGTTTCCATGCAGCGCGACCTGTATGATCGGATGACCGGAGCGCCGCTTCATCAGCAAACCCGCATTTGTTGGGACGAGGCGGCGCGCAGCACGGCGGACTTCTTCCTCATTCTTCCCTTTCCCTGTTCCCCCCTCTCGCCGCGTGCAAGCGCAAAAGGAAAAGAGAGAGAGAAAGAGTGAGAGACAGTGTGAGCGTGTGTGTGCGCGCGCGGATCTCTACTTCGTCTGTTCACTCGCACACCGAGCGAGAAGCAGCGCGCCCGCCTCCTCCTTCTCTGTGCGTGCGTGTGTGTGTGCGCGTGTCCCTCACTTCAGTCGTTGTGTGTCTATTCACATAAATCTTGCTCCAGCCCCCCCCCCCCTCCCCCCCTCCCTCCCTCCCTTACTCACCCACCCCCTCTTTCGGGTTAATATCACTGCCCCGTTGAGTCCAGGACCATCTGAGTCTCTGAGTCTCTCCAACTTCAAACAAGCTTTATTGACAGAACCGCCGAGGAAGCTTTCTGCAGCACTGACCAGTATTAACATTGACAGATTATTAGCAATACATTTATTTTCATTGTTGGTCTATTTTTCTTCCATAACTCGTCTTCTTTCAGACGAGAGGAAATAAAACATTTGTCTCTTTACGTTTGTAGATTTCTCCAAAAGTCACCATTAAATGCCTCATAATCCTCTTAATGTGAGTGATGAAGATGTTGAGAATATTATAATTATATATATATATATATATATATATATATATATATATATATATATATATATATATATATATATATAGGCTGTTCATTCCTGATTGTCGAGTTTGATGAGTTTTATCATATTCTGGGTTATTTAATAATTATGTCACAATCTGAATTTCCTAAGGTACAGACACAAACGGCACTTCTGTAGTTATTTGAACCCAAACGAGCATCTTTTCATCAACCTAACAATAGTTATGAACCACGTCATGCATGGAGGAGACGGTTCAACCGCTTCTGTTATGTGACGTACTGAACCAACGGCAAGTACAAAAGCTACACAACAATATTTATTTCACAGTCAAGGATACTTATTGTAACCCAAATCAACATCTCTTGCTAAGTAAGACTGTAATCATGTAACACGAGGAAAGTAGAAGCGTTGGATGGAGACTCGGGGCAGGATGGACAGATGCAGGCCGACTGTTGGCTCCGACAGCAAACTAAACATCGGACAGTTAGATGGGCAGATAAGCCTGAAAGAAAGGAAAAGACACAGAAACAGCCTCAGGCAGAGGAGCAGAGGAGCAGAGGAGGGGAACTGGAAGCTGGGAACTAATTGATGAGGGAGCGGGGGGGGGGCAGCAGAGGACTGAGGAGGTGAACAGCTGATGTACTTCTGTTGTCCAACAGGAAGTGTTTCTTGTTTTTGTGTGCGATACCTTTGCACACCAAGTTATTCTATCTATTCTATCTACTTTCACACTGAAGGGAACCGGACGAGGTCATCATCTCTCAGAGCGAGGTGCATGTGTTGGAGCTTTCGCAGCACAAAGAAAAGGCATCGACCAATCACGTCGTGAGGACCTGTAGTATTCAACCACAACAGAGGCTCAAACTCACTCAGAGCATTCCACCAGAAGGAAACTCAATCACATAGCTTACAGTATCGTATGCTGTACATCGGTTTACCTCAGACTGTGATGCTGATCTGGGTCAACAGGATGCTGCAGCGTCTACTTCTGTGCAAATCTTTTCAAATCTGGTGTTGAAAAAAGTGCAATTGTTGCAAAGTCGCGTCAGTGCCAGTGTTTCTGAGCCGTGTCTGTTGATCGTGGACTTTGTGTTCGACGTCGGACACTGAATGCCTCGTCTCTCCCTGCTCCAGCGTCACGGCTGTCAGATTGAGCTCATCTATCTGAAGCAGACGTCCTCCGTTTGGAGCTCTCGGTGAATAGATAGTAACCAAAGAGATAAACAGCAAAGGCCGATGCTCGTCTGTCATACAACGATGACTTGTGTAGTCAAGGTATTGTTGTCATAGAAACATGTTTTAAAAGGCCTCGGATCTGTTTTCGGTTGAAACGCTGAAGCTGCCAGATAAAAGGCTCCACGTGGACACGAGGCGGGCCGATCCAGTTACAGTCCCTCCATCAGCCCTGTGGAACCGGAAGGACATCTGTAACGGCAGGTTTTGAAATTGAATCTCAATCTTTCTTCAAACTTTGCAGTTGCACAGAGAACACAGACAGAGGAGGAAGGACGGGCCAGTGAAAGAGAAGAATACAAATCTGTCTTTGTTTTGTGTTTAAAGTTTCCAAAAGAGAAGAAAACTCTTCCTCTGAGGCTACACCAGCAACCGGCAGCGTGTGTACGTTCACAGAGTTCTTCTTCACGTCGTCTCATATCTGCACACAAACACACGCTCCAATACACCAACACGTCTCCCACAGCAGGAGCTCAGCTCATCCTCTCACATCGGTCCTCTCCAAGTGTTTGTGGCATCAATGCACACTTATTAATACCATGAAATATTGACGCATCACTTCTGACGTCCCCAGTGACGAGGTCAACAGCCGGCAGGTCGGTGGCTCGTGACTCAGGAGTTCAGCTTGTGCCTCAGGTGTGATGACGGGCTGGAGTTGCATAATGAACGCATGCAGAAATAGTCTGATTAACCAGCAGCAGAACGCTGCTCACAGCAGCTCGAGGTGAGGCCGACGTCCACACGCACAACATGTTGCAGGCCCGTCCTCCATTAAGACAAGAGTCCTACCAAGAGGCTCACGTAGGGATGGAGATCAGGGCATCTACGCATCCCTTATGATCCTACTGGGGTCATTGAGATAGAGATGCATCTCAGCATATGCCTAAACATTGCCTCTCACATTATATATATATATATATATATATAAATAACCATGTCTGGAGACAGTCCAGCACTAACGTGGACCAGCGCTTGAAAACCAAAGTTTTCCGTTTGTATCCGTAAATATTCAGATGAGCAATAATGCTGATCTCTCGAGGTTTGATAAGCTGCAGTTGCGTAACGTCAAATAAAACAAAAAGAGAAAGTGTAAAAGAAGTGCACGAGGAAGAAGAGCAGCTCTGCTGAAAGGTTGTCCGCTGAGTGCTGAGTTTCTGTCGGGCAGCGATGAGCAGTCTGCCCAACCGGGTCAGTCTGAAATGTCAGGAGAGGAAAAGCAGAACAGACATCAGGTATCAGACGTCAGCTGTGAGGACGCAGCAGCCTGCACACTGACACACTCACTCATGTGTTCATACAGCCTGCGCACTGACACACTCACTCATGTGTTCATACAGTCTGCACACTGACACACTCACTCATGTGTTCATACAGCCTGCGCACTGACACACTCACTCATGTGTTCATACAGCCTGCGCACTGACACACTCACTCATGTGTTCATACAGCCTGCGCACTGACACACTCACTCATGTGTTCATACAGCCTGCACACTGACACACTCACTCATGTGTTCATACAGCCTGCGCACTGACACACTCACTCATGTGTTCATACAGTCTGCACACTGACACACTCACTCATGTGTTCATACAGCCTGCGCACTGACACACTCACTCATGTGTTCATACAGTCTGCACACTGACACACTCACTCATGTGTTCATACAGCCTGCGCACTGACACACTCACTCATGTGTTCATACAATCTGCACACTGACACACTCACTCATGTGTTCATACAGCCTGCACACTGACACACTCACTCATGTGTTCATACAGCCTGCGCACTGACACACTCACTCATGTGTTCATACAGTCTGCACACTGACACACTCACTCATGTGTTCATACAGTCTGCACACTGACACGCTCACTCACGTGTTCATACAGTCTGCACACTGACACACTCACTCATGTGTTCATATCTACAGTCTGCTCACTGACACTCACTCATGTGTTCATACAGTCTGCACACTGACACACTCACTCATGTGTTCATACAGTCTGCACACTGACACACTCACTCACGTGTTCATATCTACAGCCTGCACACTGACACACTCACTCACGTGTTCATACCTACAGCCTGCACACTGACACTCACTCATGTGTTCATACAGTCTGCACACTGACACACTCACTCATGTGTTCATACCTACAGCCTGCACACTGACACACTCACTCATGTGTTCATACAGCCTGCACACTGACACTCACTCATGTGTTCATACAGTCTGCACACTGACACACTCACTCAGGTGTTCATACAGTCTGCACACTGACACACTCACTCATGTGTTCATACAGTCTGCACACTGACACACTCACTCAGGTGTTCATACAGTCTGCACACTGACACACTCACACGTGTTCATATCTACAGTCTGCACACTGACACACTCACTCATGTGTTCATACAGTCTGCACACTGACACACTCACTCATGTGTTCATATAGTCTGCTCACTGACACACTCATGTATTCATATCTACAGCCTGCACACTGACACACTCACTCATGTGTTCATACAGTCTGCACACTGACACACTCACTCATGTGTTCATACAGTCTGCTCACTGACACACTCACTCATGTGTTCATATCTACAGCCTGCGCACTGACACACTCTCATGTGTTCATACAGTCTGCACACTGACACACTCTCATGTGTTCATATCTACAGTCTGCACACTGACACACTCTCATGTGTTCATATCTACAGTCTGCACACACATCAGCCTCTTCTCTGCTCTCACATCCGTACGTTTGAACCACGGCTTGCCTTTATAGAAGCACATTAGTGAAGTGTGACTGCAGAACTTTGATCAGAGACTTTGGACCAACGGATATTTAAACTGGTCTAAAGGCAACGTGTGTGACACAGAGAGGTCTCTGTCCAGCTCAGGTGTGTGTGTGTGTGTGTGTGTGTGTGTGTGTGTGTGTTCCCAAAAACCGGAGAACTCGTGTCCCTGAACACAAACCAATAGATTGAAAGAAGTCTCGGGCAGTTCATGAAACATGAGACGCAGCGGCCGAGCCGATAATGTGAAACATATTCCACGAGATTAGAAATCTGCAGCACAGATCAGATAGTAGATATGATAAATATGATAAATCTTTCATACAAGCGTTCTCAGAAGCACACACAGATGTTACAGTAAGAGCATCTCACACATCTCATCTCATACATCTCATACATCTCATCTCATACATCTCATCTCATACATCTCATACATCTCATCTCATCTCATACATCTCATCTCATACATCTCATCTCATACATCTCATCTCATACATCTCATCTCATACATCTCATCTCATACATCTCATCTGATACATCTCATCTGATACATCTCATCTGATACATCTCATCTCATACATCTCATCTCATACATCTCATCTGATACATCTCATCTCATACATCTCATCTCATACATCTCATCTCATCTCATACATCTCATCTCATCTCATACATCTCATCTCATCTCATATATCTCATCTCATCTCATACATCTCATCTCATCACATACATCTCATACATCTCATCTCATCTCATACATCTCATCTCATCTCATACATCTCATCTCATACATCTCATCTCATACATCTCATCTCATACATCTCATCTCATACATCTCATACATCTCATCTCATACATCTCATCTCATACATCTCATACATCTCATCTCATACATCTCATCTCATACATCTCATCTCATACATCTCATCTCATACATCTCATCTCATACATCTCATCTCATACATCTCATACATCTCATCTCATCTCATACATCTCATCTCATACATCTCATACATCTCATCTCATACATCTCATCTCATACATCTCAGACATCTCATCTCAGACATCTCATCTCATCTCATATATCTCATCTCATCTCATATATCTCATCTCATCTCATACATCGCATACATCTCATCTCATCTCATACATCTCATCTCATCTCACACATCTGCCTCCATCTCCGGCTCACCTGCAGCAGCTGCTCTGTTATTGGGGACATTCTAAAATAAGGGACTATTCTTTTTTTGGGGGGTTGAACTAAAAAACACAGCCCTGGGCTCCTCTCCTCCTCCTCCTCCTCCTCCTCCTCCTCCTCCTCCTCCTCCTCCTCCTCCTCCTCCTCCTCCTCCTCCTCCTCCTCCTCCTCCTCCTCCTCCTCCCGTCCCGTCTCCTCTCCTCCCCCTCCTCCCTCCTGTCTCCTCTCCTCCCTCTCCTCCCTCCTCCCTCCTGTCTCCTCTCCTCCCTCCTCTCCTCTCCTCTCTCCTGTCTCCTCTCCCCCTCCTCCTCCTCCTCCTCCTCCTCCTCCTCATATCTAATGTTACATTGCATTAACTAACTGCTGCATTGGTGATGGAACATGTGGAGGCTCTTTGTTTTCATCGTATCCATAATGAATATTAATAAATGGTTAATGTTTGTTCACAGGACCATGCATCACATCAGGGCGTCGCCTCACAGAAACACGCTTCAGTTTCCTCTGAAGAGACACGAAAGTAGAAAATAATGATGAAGATGCAGCAGAGAGGAAGTTCTTCACGCCATCGATAGAAACAAACAGACGACATATAGAGAACACAGGATCCTGAATCACTCAGTGATAAACTCCTGTTACATTTCAATAGAGTGCTGAGTCTGTCTGTCGCTAGAGGACGGAACACAGTATGTATATATTTACAGTATCACCAACTGGTGTCTGTGGCAACACTCGACTACATTCTGTCTCCTTAGAGACACACTAACACATGGAAGTATGCCCACAAATATGAAATATAGCATGTTAGTATGAACTTAAAGAAGGATTCCATCAGCCAGGACGGAAGTCTTACAGAAGGTTTCAAGGATTTAGAATCATCATAGTGCGTCTATCCATGGAGGGAATCATCTCTGAGCAGTTTCATCAGTAGAGGAGGAGGAGGAGGAGGAGGAGGAGGAGGAAGGAGCTGGCAGGGTTTCATGTGTGAAGATGTTCTGAATTCTCCTTCGTATGCATGAAGCAGTCGGACCGCTGAAAACTATTCTATCCCAATCATCTCTACACGTTAATGTAAAAGAGCAAGAACAAGACTCCCAGTGCACGCACGCACACACACACACACACACACACACACACACACACACACACACACACACACACACACACACACACACACACACACACACACACACACACACACACACACACACACACACACACACACACACACACACACGATGTGAACAGAGCGGAGCTGCAGAGAACAAAAGAACAGATGAAACAGGAAGAGAGAGAGAGGAGATTGATGCAGTTCACAGTGGAGCTGAAGCAGGAAGGATGAAACACGCTTCAGAAGAGAAGCCGTTAGAAATGAAATCAGCTTTATTTACTGTCGATGAACGATCGAGCTGAGCGAAGAGAGAGAGAACAGAATGAAGGTGAATGATGAGGGAAAGAAAGAAATACAGGACAGAAGAAAGAAAGAAGGAAGAAAAAGCAAAGGAAGTGTGGTGAAGGAGACATAGGAATGAATAAAGGAGCAACAGGGATGGACTATTTTACACAAACACCGAATATGTCTCCGTTGATGACGGAGACATATTCCCTTCCCTATCTTCCTCTCCTCCACATTCTCCTCTCTCTATATTGGTTCCCATCATTCTGTCCTTTCCTCACTCCCTCGGCTCTTATCTGACCAAACATTCGTTCTTCGCCTCCTCTCCTCACTTTGTATTTCCTCTCCTCGCTTCAGCTCACCTTTCTCTCTCTCTCTCTCTCTCTCTCTCTCTCTCTCTCTCTCTCTCTCTCTCTCTCTCTCTCTCTCTCTCTCTCTCTCTCTCTCTCTCTCTCTCTCTCTCTCTCTCTCTCTCTCTCTCTCTCTCTCTCTCTCTCTCTCTCTCTCTCTCTCTCTCTCTCTCTCTCTCTCTCTCTCTCTCTCTCTCTCTCTCTCACCTGCACTGCAAACATGGTTGACATTTACACAGTGCTAATCACAGCGGACATGTCTCTGATGCTTCCGCTCACTCTGAAAACACTGTGTGTGTGTGAGTGTGTGTGTGTGTGTGAGTGTGTGTGTGTGAGTGTGTGTGTGTGAGTGTGTGTGTGTGAGTGCGCGCGCGTGTGTGTGTCATCATCATGGCTCCTCTTAAATCACGTTCCCATACATCTTACCTGCATCCTCAACTGTATTTCTATAGAAACACATGTTCTCACCTTACACGCCTGGTTAGCAGCACAGCTCATGGGTTCGGTTCAGTTCAGCATCACGGTTCAGCTTTAAAGAACTTGATGTTATTTAGGGAACAGATGTGAATTAAAGCAAGTCAACGTTTACTTTTGGTTTCACTCGGGACACGAGCAGCAAAAAGCTGAAGCAGCATTTCAACCTTCATGTTTATGGTTGAAGGAGAATTCAGAGAATATTCCCCGTGATTAACGACCTTACAGAGCAATTTAATTATCAACTAGGAAACATAAAGCTGGTCTATAAGAACATGCACTCATTAAAAAGGTCTTTATTCAGAAACACAAAGCGTTTCCCTTGTGTGTCTCATGTGATTGATCCCCGTGTACCCGTTCATGTCAGGTGGAGACAGATAGTCAAAATACCCCGATGAGGACCGAGCAGCATCTGCCCCCCCGCCGGTGTGTTAGAAGTCATGAGTGAGTTAACAGCTCATCACCAGTAGGTTTGTATGCTGCGTTCTCTGCAGGAAAGGTCTGACCTTTCTACTTTATTCTATTTCTATGGGAACGACATTTGCAGGTAATCGTGTGCGACACACCTGCCCGTCTGTCTCCTGCTAACGACCACACAGCTCCGAGAGAAGAGTCGAGTTACAGCGTGATGCAGAGCGTGTGACGAAAGCTTCTCCTCTAATCCTTCCTGTCCAGTCGTCTCTGTGATCTTTGGTCTGTCCAGATATCCATCATTACGCACTGACGCTTCAGCAACGGCCAGATTTAAAAAAAACGGAGCCATGTCCCTCAATGTGATGAACGGGAGTTGATTACAGACCTCCTACGTACGCTGACTTGGCATATTTCTGTGAGGAGTCGTGTCTGTGCGATGGTGTGAGTGCAGCGAGGCTGAAATCAGCAGAGAACTCCGCATCCATCCTCTGCAGCTAATTCATCAGCGATGTGAAAATGTCTTCAGTTCTCAAGACATGAAACGTTTGATGAATATATTCCGCAGCCTGACCGGAGATGATGGAGGGAAGCTTGAGTAGCTTGACATTTAAAGAGCAGAGGTACCGTGCAGACATCCAGGCCTGAAGCAGAATCCACTCAGCAGCACATTGTCCAGTGTTAGGAAGCTGCAGGATGAACGTGGTGCTGAGGACAACGATGGTCAACACAGAGCCACCATCACCTGATGGCGAGGCCTGCAGGGCACGTTCCCAACGCACTCAAACTACTCGTCTTTAAGTGAACACATCTCACTGCTTCACGTCCTTATTCTCCTCACCTGTGTGACGGAGAGCCCTCCATCGTTAAATCCAGAGACGGCTTCGTTCAATCATCACCGCTCACAATGGAAGTGATTTGACAAACAGCACGAGGTGTTCTGGAGGTCTGAGCAGCAGAAATCGTTTAAGATTAGTTTTGCTTGAGGAGCCAGCAGTCCAAAGCTATTTGAATTGAGCTCAACGCTATTCACAAAACCACGTGTTCCACTTCTGTCTGAAGAGAAGAGGACGAATTAAAATGTACCCAAGGACGGTCTACGGGACGCGCCAAGAGACTTCCCCCCCGATTAATCACCCGTTCACTTATTCACAGCTACAAGCCGGCGAGAGGAACGCAGCGTCCTGCTGCTGAGCAAACAAGCAGCAGAGCTCCACACGCTCGCTGCTCTCGCCTTCAGCTGGAGACACACCAGTCATCCGTCAGCTTTCTGCAGATAAGATCAGAGACTGTGTGTATTTGAATGGAACGCTTTAGGAAGCATTGAGCCCGTGAAGTCATTAACGTTCCTGCAGAGAAGAACGTCTCTCGCTCACTATTCATACGTGTGAGAGCATTATTCTGCAGTTTGACTAATGAAAACGCACGGGTGAGCTTTTTAAAAGACATTTAAGTGACAAATGTCTTTTTACAATTGAGGCTTTCAGTGAGTCTCAAGAGTCGATCAACCGGTCTCAGACCCACTGAAACCCGATTATATAAGAACTACGATTGTTACGTATAAGAACTACGCTTGTTACGTATAAGAACTACACTTGTTACGTATAAGAACTACGATTGTTACGTATAATAACTACGCTTGTTACGTATAATAACTACGCTTGTTACGTATAATAACTACGCTTGTTACGTATGATAACTACGATTGTTACGTATGATAACTACGATTGTTGCGTATAATAACTACGATTGTTGCGTATAATAACTACGCTTGTTACGTATAACAACTACGATTGTTACGTATAACAACTACGATTGTTACGTATAATAACTACGATTGTTACGTATAATAACTACGATTGTTACGTATAAGAACTACGATTGTTACGTATAAGAACTACGATTGTTACGTATAATAACTACGCTTGTTACGTATAAGAACTACGCTTGTTACGTATAAGAACTACGATTGTTACGTATAATAAATACGATTGTTACGTATAACAACTACGATTGTTACGTATAATAACTACGATTGTTACGTATAATAACTACGATTGTTACGTATAATAACTACGCTTGTTACGTATAACAACTACGCTTGTTACGTATAATAACTATGATTGTTACGTATAATAACTACGATTGTTACGTATAATAACTACAATTGTTACGTATAAGAACTACAATTGTTACGTATAAGAACTACGATTGTTACGTATAATAACTACGATTGTTACGTATAAGAACTACGATTGTTACGTATAATAAATACGATTGTTACGTATAATAACTACGATTGTTACGTATAAGAACTACGATTGTTACGTATAATAACTACGATTGTTACGTATAAGAACTACGATTGTTACGTATAATAAATACGATTGTTACGTATAATAACTACGATTGTTACGTATAATAACTACGATTGTTACATATAATAACTACGCTTGTTATGTATAATAACTACGATTGTTACGTATAACAACTACGATTGTTACGTATAATAACTACGATTATTACGAACTACGCTTGTTACGTATAATAACACACATCGTTCCTGGATGAGACCAGGCTGCTCTGATACCACGACGGCCACGTGACCTCTCGTCAGCTGAGCCTCATAACCGGATGAACAAGCAGGTTAAATCCATCACCACAGAACTCAATGCTGCTGGACTGTGGTAGGACTTCAGTCCCACCGTGATGTCAGGTCGTCATGCTGCACGGCAGTGTGTGTGTGTGTGTGTGTGTGTGTGTGTGTGTGTGTGTGTGTGTGTGTGTGTGTGTGTGAATGAAGGCAAATTAAAAGCACTTTGGATAAAAGAATAAATACAATCCATTCCCCATGATGGGACTTCAGCGGTGTTCATCGTATCTGTTCAGCATCCTGCTGTGTCCTCAGCAATAATTCAACAGGGCCTCCGACAGCAGGGCGCTAACAAGCAGCCTAATAGGAGAGACATCGGATGCGTCGCGTTCTTACTCTCCTTCGTCTCGTTCTTACTCTCCTTCGTCTCGTTCTTACTCTCCTTTGTCTCGTTCTTACTCTCCTTTGTCTCGTTCTTACCCTCCTTCGTCTCGTTCTTACCCTCCTCCGTCTCGTTCTTACTCTCCTTTGTCTCGTTCTTACTCTCCTTTGTCTCGTTCTTACTCTCCTTCGTCGCGTTCTTACTCTCCTTCGTCGCGTTCTTACTCTCCTTCGTCGCGTTCTTACTCTCCTTCGTCTCCTTCTTACTCTCCTCCGTCTCCTTCTTACCCTCCTCCGTCTCCTTCTTACCCTCCTCCGTCTCGTTCTTACTCTCCTCCGTCTCGTTCTTACTCTCCTCCGTCTCGTTCTTACCCTCCTCCGTCTCGTTCTTACCCTCCTCCGTCTCGTTCTTACCCTCCTTTGTCTCGTTCTTACTCTCCTTTGTCTCGTTCTTACTCTCCTTTGTCTCGTTCTTACTCTCCTTTGTCTCGTTCTTACTCTCCTTCGTCTCGTTCTTACTCTCCTTCGTCGCGTTCTTACTCTCCTTCGTCGCGTTCTTACTCTCCTTCGTCGCGTTCTTACTCTGCTTTGTCTCGTTCTTACCCTCCTTCGTCTCGTTCTTACCCTCCTCCGTCTCGTTCTTACCCTCCTCCGTCTCGTTCTTACTCTCCTTTGTCTCGTTCTTACTCTCCTTTGTCTCGTTCTTACTCTCCTTCGTCTCGTTCTTACTCTGCTTCGTCGCGTTCTTACTCTCCTTCGTCTCTTGTTCATCTGTTCTTCTCCGTCCTCCCTCCGTGATACGCCCCCCCCTCTCTGTTCTGCAGTATTTCTGTAGAGCTGCCCCACTTTTAAAACCCAGAGAGGAGAAGAGAAGAAGAGACAGCACAGCATAAAACTAAGTTTACTTGTTTTCATACCTTCCCTGCACCTTTTAGACAGGAGTGAGGGCAACGCGTGATGAGTTAAAGGGCATCTCGTCATGCTTTCTAATCCTCACCTTTGACTCCACAACTTCCTGTTGTACGAATTTAAAACGACTTTTCTTCTTCTCTGCTGAAAATCAGCAGGTTGCAGGTGTGCTGTCAAGATAAAGAGCAGGCAGCAGAGGAAAGCAGGTTTGTGAGAGAGAGAGAGAGAGAGGGAGAGAGAGAGAGAAAGAGAGAGAGACAGAGCGAGAGAGACAGAGCGAGAGAGACAGAGCGAGAGAGACAGAGCGAGAGAGACAGAGCGAGAGAGACAGAGCGAGAGAGAGCGAGAGAGAGAGAGAGAGAGAGAGAGAGAGAGAGAGGCCTCTCTAGCTGACCTGTTTCTGCTTGTAAAAGTAATGTAAAAATAAGAGGACGAGAGAAATAAATGGAGTGGAGGAAGAAGAAATCAGAGAGATAATGAGGTGAAGATGAAAAAGCATGGAAGGGAGAACAGAAGAGGAGGAAGTGAGTAAACCTCCATGGCAAGAAAGCCACATTGAATGGAACGGAGTAACAGAGAGAGGAGGAGGAGGAGGAGGAGGAGGAGGAGGAGGAGGAGGTTGAAGCATTGGCTCAGTCAGAGACTCCTACATCATGAAACGGATGTGTGTGTAAGAACACATCCAGACAATGAGAGCTTGTGTGTGTGTGTGTGTGTGTGTGTGCAATAACAAGCCCTGCAGGTCAGAGACTTACACTCTCACACTGGCGTCACTGAGTCACACGACTTCTTCTCTCCAACATGTTGCAGTGACACACTCCCCCCACACACACACACACACACACACACACACACACACACACACACACACACACACACACACACACACACACACACACACACACACACACACACACACACACACACACACACACACACACACACACACACACACACAACCGGCAACCAGTTGCATGTGAGAGGATGAGATTGTTCATCTGACTGGAACATTTGTTTTAAAGAGGTCATCTCATCGGCACCATCAGCTCGCTCATGTGATGGTGTGTCTGCACGAGGACACGAAGTGCTTCCGCGTACGTTTGAATCCCTGCTGTCACTGCTGCATACCGTGTCTGCACGTGTTGATATTTGTGCAGAAGCCAGAAGTGTATGGTGTTTACAGCTGGCCTTCCCTTCACCTGCACCGTTTCCACAGCGCTGGATCACAGCCTTCACTTCCAGCTTCCTCCTGCCCCGCCAGAGAGACAATAAACGCTTTTCTATTGAGACGCAGCGTCATCATCTCAGCATGTAAAGAAGTCTCTCTGCAGATCACCACTGCAGAGCTCCAACAAGCTGCAGTTTCCTCCAGCTCAGCACTCTCGCTGTGTCGCTGCCGTTATCTTTTCTAGTTGTAGGTCATGCACTATCAAACATCCACCAATAGAATCTCTCCAATGCTTCACTCACACGGCCATCATAGCCAGCCGTGTGGTTCATTCACACTTCTTCTCCCCATGGACAGAAATCCAAAGCTCAGCAGCCCAAATCATACGGTGACGCCTCTCACTGAAGCAAACGCTTCACATCGGCCAATCACAGCGAGCTGACGGAGCCTGGAGCGGTCAGACAGAGCGGTCAGACGGAGAGGTCAGACAGAGAGGTCAGACAGAGAGGTCAGACAGAGAGGTCAGACAGAGCGGTCAGACAGAGAGGTCAGACAGAGCGGTCAGACAGAGAGGTCAGACAGAGAGGTCAGACAGAGCGGTCAGACAGAGAGGTCAGACAGAGCGGTCAGACAGAGCGCACACGCACACACACACGCTTCAACAAAGCAACTCAAAGAATCTGTAAAAGAACGCTTCGAGTCCTCGATTAGCAACATCAACAAACAGTTGTGCAACATTCCTGAACGGTGACGCATGAGCAGATTAAACACATTTCTCTCTGAATAAACACTCAGAGTCTCACACACGCTGATCAACAGACTCAAGAGAACACAGACGCTGATCAACAGACTCAAGAGAACACACACGCTGATCAACAGACTCAAGAGAACACAGACGCTGATCAACAGACTCAAGAGAACACAGACGCTGATCAACAGACTCAAGAGAACACAGACGCTGATCAACAGACTCAAGAGAACACAGACGCTGATCAACAGACTCAAGAGAACACAGACGCTGATCAACAGACTCAAGAGAACACAGACGCTGATCAACAGACTCAGGAGAACACAGACGCTGATCAACAGACTCAAGAGAACACAGACGCTGATCAACAGACTCAGGAGAACACAGACGCTGATCAACAGACTCAAGAGAACACAGACGCTGATCAACAGACTCAAGAGAACACAGACGCTGATCAACAGACTCAGGAGAATACAGATGCTGATCAACAGACTCAAGAGAACACAGACGCTGATCAACAGACTCAGGAGAATACAGATGCTGATCAACAGACTCAGGAGAACACAGACGCTGATCAACAGACTCAAGAGAACGCAGACGCTGATCAACAGACTGCTTTCACACATACGACCCTGTCAAATATACGCAGACTGGTCCAAACATATATTCAATGCGGCGTTTGAAAGAGACCTGCTGCCACACAGCTGATTCATGTTTACCAGTTCTGATGTTCTGGTGCTGGAGGAACATCTCATCAGGACGGAGCAGAAGACGAACCCCTTAAAGCACAGCTCTTAAATACAGGAAGTGGCCAATCAGAATGTACCAAGTGCTGCCTCATCATGGGGGGAGGGCATTGGGCTGTGTCATTTAGTGAGTGTGTTTTCTTCTTTGTTGGTGCTTCTGTTTTAAATTAAATGTCATAGACTTATTGTCCAGTTTGGTTTTATTTGTAGCTCATTGTTTGGTCTGTTCCATCTGTTTATGTTCAGTTTTTAAAGACGCAGTTCAGTTCTGTTGAGTTGACGTCTTTTATGGATCCAGAACTTTGTTTCAGTTTTGGACAAATATAAATGTTCTTTTTGAAAACCCATCTGAGACTCCTCATGTCTGCTCCGTTCCTCACATTGATTATGTTTCACAGTAAATCAACAGAATCATTTTGGTTATTTGTTTTCTTTTTAAATAAAACTGGAGAAAAAGAACAGGCGTCGTTCTACAAATAGAAGTCGATGCTTCATGTGTTAAAGCTGCATTCTCTCTAGTGTCCACCAGGGGGCGACTCCTCTGGTTGTATAGAAGTCTATAGAAAATGACTCTACTTCTCTCTTGATTTATTACCTCAGTAAACATTGTAAACATGAGTTTATGTCTCAATCTCTAGTTTCAAGTCTTCTTCAATACAGCATGATGTTCATTTAGTACATGATGGTCCATTTAGAGTCACACAGACCATAAAGCAGGGGATGCTTTAGGGCGGGGCTACAGTGATTGACAGGTCTCTAACAGACCATAAAGCAGGGGATGCTTTAGGGCGGGGCTACACGCTGATTGACAGGTCTCTAATAGACCATAAAGCAGGGGATGCTTTATAATAATAATAATACAATTTATTTATAGAGCGCTTTTCACAGACATAAAAGTGCTTAACAGAGCAGAAATTTAAAAGCATAAAAAACACAATGTGACCATAGGGTCAATAAATAGCATACACAGAGAAAAAATAAAAAATAAAAAATAAAACATATTTAAGTCTGATTTCTGTAAGATCACACATGCATTGCATTCAGACCAATACCAGCCCTGCAGCCTCTCACTCATGTCTGTGGAGGCTGACAATACATCTGCTCAGCTTGAACAGCATTTGGTGGCTCTTACATATCTAGTCGAGGCATAAAATAAACTAAATGACTTGACCAACTACTGTTTCCACAGAATACACCAATCACACCAACCCGAAGCTTTCCGTCTCATTGCTGCCCGTTGAGTTCTGCCGTCATGACGGCTGTGGACGAGCTGCTCTGTCCAGCTGCTCTCAGTGGTAACGATGGATTTAAATGTGTATTGCCTCTGGAGCCTTTTATTTTGAAGGCTAAAAGCAGATTATTCTCATGCCGAACTTGCATTGCTCAGCAAATCAAAGCAGAAAACCAAATATTTGATTCATCACCCCCGATACCCTCAACGCTCGCTCCATGCACAGTGCCCGTGTTTGAGGAGTTGGGAGTGACAGGCCGTGCACTTTGCACATCTTTCTGACTTTTGTCCTTTTCATAAGAGTGCACGCCGGTGTTTCTGACCCGGCTTGAAACCCGCTGCTGGAGGCGATGAGCTGCTCCGGCCTGCCAGCTCAGTGCAGAGTTCCAGAGGTCCGAGCCAGCAGCAGCAGTCAGCTGAGCCTTTATTTATGAAAGGGGATTTGCTCTCCTCATGTTGAGGAGCTGGCAGAACAGCAGCCAAAGCAGATCACTAACACCTCCTTCCTCCCTCGATGCCCCTCTGCTGGAGGGACTACAGGACGCTGGGCAGCCCAGCTGCTCTTTCCCTTACAGACCGTTCATGTTCTAACATCGTACCGTAAGGACAGTACGGCAGAAACACGCTGCAGACACACCTCTGACCTCTGAACTCTGACCTCTGACCTCTGAACCTTCTCCCTCACTGGATGTGCTGACGTCAGCGCTTACTGAAGTAAACTGCAGCACAAGTCTAAGCTCTGTGTCCCGTTAGTGTCTGCTGATACCTCCTCTCTGCTCCTCTCTGCTCCTCTCTCTGCTCCTCTCTGCTCCTCTCTCTGCTCCTCTCTGCTCCTCTCTGCTCCTCTCTGTGCTCCTCTCTGCTCCTCTCTGCTCCTCTCTCTGCTCCTCTCTGCTCCTCTCTGTGCTCCTCTCTCTGCTCCTTTCTCTGCTCCTCTCTCTGCTCCTCTCTCTGCTCCTCTCTCTGCTCCTCTCTGTGCTCCTCTCTGCTCCTCTCTCTGCTCCTCTCTGCTCCTCTCTCTGCTCCTCTCTGCTCCTCTCTCTGCTCCTCTCTCTGCTCCTCACTGCTCCTCTCTCTGCTCCTCTCTCTGCTCCTCACTGCTCCTCTCTCTGCTCCTCTCTGCTCCTCTCTCTGCTCCTCTCTCTGCTCCTCACTGCTCCTCTCTCTGCTCCTCTCTGCTCCTCTCTCTGCTCCTCTCTGCTCCTCTCTCTGCTCCTCTCTCTGCTCCTCTCTGCTCCTCTCTCTGCTCCTCTCTGTGCTCCTCTCTCTGCTCCTTTCTCTGCTCCTCTCTGCTCCTCTCTCTGCTCCTCTCTCTGCTCCTCTCTGTGCTCCTCTCTCTGCTCCTCTCTGCTCCTCTCTGTGCTCCTCTCTGCTCCTCTCTCTGCTCCTCTCTGCTCCTCTCTCTGCTCCTCTCTGCTCCTCTCTGTGCTCCTCTCTGCTCCTCTCTCTGCTCCTCTCTGTGTTCCTCTCTCTGCTCCTCTCTGTGCTCCTCTCTGCTCCTCTCTCTGCTCCTCTCTCTGCTCCTCTCTGTGCTCCTTTCTCTGCTCCTCTCTCTGCTCCTCACTGCTCCTCTCTCTGCTCCTCTCTACTCCTCTCTCTGCTCCTCTCTGCTCCTCTCTGTGCTCCTCTCTGTGCTCCTCTCTCTGCTCCTCTCTCTGCTCCTCTCTCTGCTCCTCTCTCTGCTCCTTTCTCTGCTCCTCTCTCTGCTCCTCTCTCTGCTCCTCACTGCTCCTCTCTCTGCTCCTCTCTACTCCTCTCTCTGCTCCTCTCTGCTCCTCTCTGTGCTCCTCTCTGTGCTCCTCTCTCTGCTCCTCTCTCTGCTCCTCACTGCTCCTCTCTCTGCTCCTCTCTACTCCTCTCTCTGCTCCTCTCTGCTCCTCTCTGTGCTCCTCTCTGTGCTCCTCTCTCTGCTCCTCTCTGTGCTCCTCTCTCTGCTCCTCTCTCTGCTCCTCTCTCTGCTCCTCTCTGTCCTCATGGAGCTGGTTGTCAAACTGTTAATGGAGAAGTTAAGGTAGAATGTGTTCATGTTAGACACGGGGGTGTGTGTGCGCTGTCTGACTCCACTGATCGTTGATCACTGGGGTTTAAGTGCTTGGCTCAAGGGCACATCAATAGTGATTATTGACTGCAGGGTTGCTGTACACTCGCTCCACTCACTCAGGTTTCCACCGAAACCTAAAGGCCAGACAGTCACAAGCATACCAACAGTGTGTGAGTGTGTGTGTGTGTGTGTCTGTGTGTGTGTGTGTCTGTGTGTGTGTGTGTGTGTGTGTGTGTGTGTGTGTCTGTGTGTGTGTGTGTGTGTGTCTGTGTGTGTGTGTGTGTCTGTGTGTGTGTGTGTGTGTCTGTGTGTGTGTCTGTGTGTGTGTGTGTGTGTGTGTGTCTGTGTGTGTGTGTCAGTGTGTGTGTGTCAGTGTGTGTGTGTCAGTGTGTGTGTGTGTGTGTGTGTGTCTGCCTGTGTGTGTGTGTCTGTGTGTGTGTGTATGTGTGTGTGTGTCTGCATGTGTGTGTGTGTGTGTGTGTGTGTGTGTGTGTGTGTGTGTGTCGGCATTCTGGTCGTCGGCATCTTGAGAGGGTGGAGCTAAGTACAACAGAACGCTGACTAAGACATTTGTAAGCAGCTAACTGTGACAGTTAACTTTTCATGAAGTGGGAACACACTTGGACGGACACAGATATCTCCCAGTCGACACGACGTCGTGGTGCCGATGGTCAGAAACCAACATGGCGACGACCAAAGTCCCAAAACTCAAGGCTTCAAAACAGCAGCGCACAAAGCAGTGAGGTCAGGAGAACTACTGACCTCTGAGAGGAGGGGGCGCTCTACATCCCGTGGTCTGATGAGTCAGAGCAGCAGGCAGGAAAACACGCCAACGAAATACACAGACAAAGACATTTAAACACTCCACAACTCAGTCAAAGCTCAAAGACTCACATCGTAAACACAATGTGTGGAAGAAGAAGAAGAAGAAAATCAAACAGCAGCTAGTGACTCGGTATTGACGCTGTAAGCAGGTTGTTCTCTGATTCACACTGAGGCTGTGCCGCTGTGTGTCGTGTGGTTGAGTCTCTTTGAGAGCGGTGCACATGCGCATGTTGAACTGCACAACCTCAAGAGACGGTTTCACAGCCCTTGTCTAAAAGCAGCAGTCATTGTTTATTCATAAGGCATTCAGAGAGTCAGCGTAGAGGGAGCGGGATCAGAAGGTCGCTTACGGGGAGATTTTTAATATTTACAACCCATTAAATAACGGAGACGGAAACAATGTGCTGAGGTTTCATCACGGCTCATCTGTCCGATGGGATTCTGTCTGTTATTGGATAGAGAAGCTGTGGTGTGCAGTATGGTGATGTCTATCTATAGAAAATGACTCTACTTCCCTCTTGATTTATTCCCTCAGTAAACATTGTAAACATGAGTTCATGTCTCAATCTCTAGTTTCAAGACTAGAACGTCACTGCTCCACATTCCAAATATGGTCACTTCCTGTTCATTGGTTGCAAAAAACCAACACGTCGACGACCGTAATCCAAGATGACGACGGCGAAATCTATCCAACTATATATTATATATATATATATATATATATATATATATATATATATATATATATATATATATATTATATATATATATATATATATATATATATATATATGCAGCAATGTTATCCTACAGAAAACATGTCAGAAGGTCTTAAGAAAATAACATTTTGACTCTAAAACATAAGTTCTTTGACCAAAGCTTGAATATTCAGATTTCAATATAAAAGGAAAACGATGTGGGAACAGAATGATATAAAAGACGAAAGAACGGACCCACCCCGACTTCTCTTTGATATCAGTGTGTGTCAGTCTCACAAACACATTGTTATTCACTGACAAGCATTTTATTGGATCGGCCGTTTTTAATCAGCCCGACCAGCATGTCAGCGAGAGTAAAGGCGTCTGGTGCTGAACTCATCAAGCATCTTTTTGGGGTTTTGTGGGTCAGTCTTCACTGTACACAGTTCAAGGTTCATGGACTAAGTCACCGAGTTACTGGGTTCTTGCTGACTGGCATCCAGGTCGGGTTAAGACACATGTGACCCCGCGGTTCTCCAGGCCTCCAATCCTCCAACTGGACAGCAACACCAACCTACAGAACCCGGCAGCCCCGCCTCCTCCCTCCAGGACTGCAGGCACGGTCAGAACCGCTCAGCTCCCCAGTGTGAGGCTGCCAGCCCTGGGTTCAGAGCTGGGGGCTGCCTGGGACAGCCAGCTCCAGAGCAGCGGCCTGGGTCAGCAGTTTAAATCAGAGAGAGGGAGAGAGGGAGGGAGAGAGAGAGGGAGAGAGAGAGAGGGAGAGAGAGGAAGCAGAGAAAGAAAAAAGACAAAGTCAAAGTGTGAGAGGGAGACGGGAGGCAGAGGAGAAGAAGACGGCAGTGTAACCGAGGAGGACACGATGGGTGAGGGTGTGTTTGGGCCTCTGGGACGGGCTGTCAACTGCCAGTTGTCACTGTCTGACAGGCTTTTGGCCCTCAGGGGCCCCTGTCAGCGAGCCCTGAGCACCTCGGGGTGACCGTGTAGGACAGACTGAGGAGAGAGAGATGAAAGAAGAAAGAGAAAGGGCTTTGCTTGCACGCTGTCAATGACCCTAATCACCCCTCAGTGTGTGTGTGTGTGTGTGTGAGTGTGTGTGTGTGTGTGTGTGTGTGTGTGTGTGTGTGTGTGAGCAGGAGGAGAGGCTTGGCTTGCATCGGGCAAAACTGCCACTTACCCTCGGCGCTCAGGGCTCAGCCTCGCTGGCTGTCAGAGATCTGGGTGTGTGTGTGTTCGTGTACTTTTATCCTCGTGAGAGCCAGTTGGAGTTTTACCGTAGTACCAGTTATATGTGTGCACTCACTTCCTTCATTCAGGAATCCTCGTGCACTGCTGCTGAGAGATGCTTTTCTGTGTGAAATTCCTCCAAACACAGCAGGTTATCGACAACGGATGACATCACGCCAACAAATCAAGCGGCAGGTGCAAGTTTGCACTGGTTGCTTGATTTCAGTCTTTTCAAAATAAAATAGTTACGTTGAGGCAACACAACTAGTTGTTTAGGTGTAGGATCCACCTCCCCTCCCCCTCTTTCTGCTGACTTTATACGTCCTGGTTTGTGATTGCATGGATTACATCTTTGAGTTTCATTTCTGCAGGTAGAGCTACGCATGCAGACCAACAACGAACAAATGCTAAATGAATTCAATGAACCGGAAAACCTGCAGCCATCAGCAGCGGCTTCATAACTCGAGCTGAGCTAAACCGAGTTGGACTTTATGGAAGATGTTGAGAGACATGCTGCTCAGACGCTTGGTTTATTTCTGAACTGTACATCAGGCAGCAGGAGGGCCGGCTCCTGCTCTGGAGGCAGGTAATCTAATATGTAATCTAATCTAATATGTAGTGCCATTTAAGCCCCGCCCCCTCGCTGCTACTCCCTTGACGCTGTCAGAGCTACGTTACCATGGAGCCCACACTGTCACTAACGGCACTCCTGAGGAAATATGATCTGATTCTTGAGAAAACTGAAGAGAGATTTGAGAGAGAAGGATCTCCAGTCCGGAGGTCAGACTGACTCCGCAGTGAAAACACAAATAATGCTGTTAATCTGGTCAGACTGCGTTTCAGATTCAAATTCTCCAATTTAGAAACACAGATTATTATGTATTTCTGTTAGTATTGTACAGAAAGCTGCAACAGGTGCTGACATGTGCCCTTTGTGTTTACATGCGTGTGATGAATGAGTGTTACTGCATTCACACGGGCTGCTCCCCCACGGCTCATTGAAACATACGTGTTGCTGCAACATCACAGTGCATCCCCAGTGCTAGCATGCACGGACAGAAAAGAGTGCGTGTGTGTGTGTGCGCGTGTGCGTGTGTGTGTGTGTGTGTGTGTGTGTGCGTGGGTGAGACTTCCATTCCAGCTGTGTCTGTCAGATGCAGATGCATGTCGGTAACGAATGAAGAAAGAGAAGATGAGTTCGAGGATGCGAAGAATAAATTGTGAGAATCTCTGTTTTTCATGAATTTTCAATTTAAATGATGGAATCAATTAAATTACCAGAATAATCTGAACCTAAGTGCAAACTTAAATGTGAGTGAAGTAAACATGGCGTATGGTCATGTGTGTGTATTTACACATGACAACCGACAGCTCAGTGAAGAGTAATCCACACTTTCATTTCTACCCTTCCTTTAGAATCCATGAGGTCAAGATGTGTGTTTGTTTCTCAGCATGAATGTGTTGCCTCTGAGAGAGAGAGAGTGTGAGCGTGTGTGTGTGAGTGTGTGTGTGTGTGTGTGTATGTGTGTGTGTGTGTGAGTGTGTGTGTGTGAGTGTGTGTGTGTGTGTGTGTCTGTGTGTGTGTGTGTGCGTGTGTGTGTGTGTGTGTGTGTGTGTGAGCGTGTGTGTGTGTGTGTGTGTGTGAGCGTGTGTGTGTGTGTGTGTGTGTGTGTGTGTGTGTGTGTGTGAGCGTGTGTGTGTGTGTGTGTGAGCGTGTGTGTGTGTGTCCTCACCCATCCCTAATCCACCCAGAATCCCTGTGTTGTTGTGAATTAGAACATCTCTGCTCTCCGTCCCGTCTCTGCTCGTTTCCTGCTGTTCTCACAAACACCTTTATTGTGTTGTGTGCAGGAAATGATCTCTTGAGTTGTTTCTTGTGTTCCTAACGGACGCATCAGCTTGAAGTTTCAACAAAATGTAAATCTTTTTGCATTTCGGTCCAAAACCCACAGACTGTATAAGAAGTGGACGTAGTCGTGGTGACGTAGTCGTGGTGACGTAGTCGTGGTGACGCTGGTTAGTGGGCCGATGGTTTGAAGCCTCGAGTGCAACGATTTCGCCGTCGTCATCTTGGATTACGGTCGTTGACGTGTTGGTTTTTTGCAACCAGTGAACAGGAAGTGACCATATTTGGAATGTGGAGCAGTGACGTAGCGGCAGAGACCTGTCAATCACAGTAGCCCCGCCCTAAAGCATCCCCTGCTTTATGGTCTGTGTGACTCTAAATGGACCATCATGTACTAAATGAACATCATGCTGTATTGAAGAAGACTTGAAACTAGAGATTGAGACATAAACTCATGTTTACAATGTTTACTGAGGGAATAAATCAAGAGAGAAGTAGAGTCATTTTCTATAGACTTCTATACAACCAGAGGAGTCGCCCCCTGGTGGCCATTAGAGAGAATGCAGCTTTAACACTTGACGCACTGGATTCACTCAGCAGAACCAAGTTGCCAAAAATACATAATTTACCGTATTACGCAACTATATCTCACAGATTTCACGCGACATGTCGGGTCCGGTTTTACTCAAAGCTTGTGTTCTGCTGAGTGGAACACATGTCAGCCATCAGATAGAACAGAGAGAGAAGTGTTGCTCTCTTCACGTCAACACGCCTTCTGTGATCGTTCTGAGGTTGAGTCCATGCCGACCCGTCTCTGGAGAACAGAGTGTCGCGGTCCTGTTTACTGACCACTTGTCTGACCTCTGAGCCGAGCCGCTCGTCTCCGTCACAGATGGAGAGCGAGGGAGAGATGAGGCGAGATCAGACAGCGACTCCACACGAGGATAGTCTCAGAACACAGCCTGCCACCTCCTCCAGTCGGCCGAGATAGAAGAGGAGAATGCTCTTCCTCACAACGTGATGTCTCAGGCAGGTGAACGCTGTCATTTGAAGATGAGTTGGACGATCAAGTCTTTGTATCAGCACGCACGGCCAGATGAGACATCGCTGCAGTCAAACAAACTGCTCCTTTAGTTTGTTTAAGCTGCATTAAAGATTCTGACAAAAACAAATGTAAGACATGAGAAATAATTGACCCTTCGCTAAGTCCCGCCCCTCGTATGCAGACTGGCCAATCATGGCGCATTGTCTGAAGAAGTTCTGCTGCCAGCAGCCGCTGGAACAAAAGCATAAAATGACAAACAGGAGTCTCCATTTGAAACCAAAGAGAAGCACCTCTTCATCATGTCAAGAGTTTTAAACGCATTCGATCCATTTTCATTTATGTAAAACAGTTTAATCTGCATTTCTACCAAACGTGCTGCAAACAAAGCCGTGCTTTGGGTTTGAGGAGCAGACGGGGAACATGTGACCCTCCAGCTCACTGCTTCAAACATCATCATCCTCAAATGATTTCTTCTATAACTTCAGCATCAACGTCAGACCTCAGGCAGACAAACACATCATGTCGAACTTCTCCAATTACCCAAACACACAAACACTCACACACACGAACACACACACACACACACACACACACACACACACACAAACACTCACACACAAACACACACACACACAAACACTCACACACAAACACACACACACACAAACACACAAACACACACACACAAACACTCACACACAAACACACACACACACACAAACACTCACACACAAACACACACACACACAAACACACACACACACACACACACAAACACACACACACACACACACACACACACACACACACACACACACACACAGACACCAAAGAGCCATGCAGAGGCGCTCACTGTTGTCCAGCTGTTCGTCATGCGGAGCGTCCGGTGTAGTCGTGTGCTCTAAAGTAAGAGGCTTGTTGCTGATTTGCTGACTTGTATCTGCTGGTTTTATTTCTTCTTCTTTTCCCTCGACAGAAAGCAGCGAAGAAGAAGAAGAAGAAGAAGAAGAAGAAGAAGAAGAAGAAGAAGAAGAAGAAGAAGGAGAAGAAAGAGAAGAAGAAGAAGAAGAAGAAGAAGAAGAAGAAGAAGAAGAAGAAGAAGAAGGAGAAGAAAGAGAAGAAGAAGGAGAAGAAGGAGAAGAAGGAGAAGGAGAAGAAGAAGGAGGAGAAGAAGAAGAAGAAGAAGAAGAAGAAGAAGAAGAAGAAGAAGAAGAAGAAGAAGAAGAAGAAGAAGAAGAAGAAGAAGAAGAAGAAGACTTTGGCAGGTGGAATATGAAGCAGTGTGCGGGCCGGGCCAGCACTCTGAGTCTAACCCGACCGCTCTCAGCCAGTCAAACAGCCCGACAGGAGAGAAACGTCTCCACCTCCTCTGCTTGCCGGCTCGTCGGTGTGTGAAGGTGTGATTGTTCGCTTCAGTTAAAAACTTGTTATTCTACAATCTGAAAAACACTTAAAGCACTCCGACGCCTCCAGAACCAGAACCCACCAGTCAGTGAGAGAAACCTCAGAAAACACGCTGACCACGTTACATCCGTGTTCAGCAGGTCAACACGGTTCCTCACGTCTATCACTTTGTGTTCGTGTTCTTCCAGGAGAACATGGATCCGTCAATGAAGCAACATGCAGCAGCTCACGTGATAGAAGACGGGAAAACGTGTTTCATTCTTGATGCTACGCCAGCGTTAAATGTCAGGTTAGATATTCTCTGGAGGATTCTGCCGGCCTTAATGCCAACTCTTGTCAAAAAGATTGAAGAAGGACGAATTTATTTCAACACATTTCCCTTAATACTGCAACATGTTTGTGTCACAGCACGGATTCAGGAGAGATGGACGATGATGCAACTTTTAATGTGTAAATATAAAATGTAGTACCTTGAACATCCAAATCTTCAATATACTTCACAATGACGTGACTAATACATCTGTATTATAAGTGTACATTTGACTGAAGTTTAGGGAATACAATGCAGGTCAATTAAAACGCTGAGTATGTCTTTTTTTCTGGTAGATTTCCGAGAAGCTAAACACAGGATCAGCTCCTCGTAGTCCAACGCTCAGGACATCAAGTCGCTGCGTCATATGACTCAGGACTGAGGCCGGACTCCAGCGCTGCAGCCCTGAATCTAGAAGATGTAAAGATGTAAAGGGAACACCAGAGCTGCACATCGTAGTTTTAAATCTGCTATTAGCTGCAGATCAACGCCTTCTCCTTCCAAGTACCATCGGGTTGAATGCCACTGCCATCTGTACTGCTCCGGCCCGTCTATCTCTCTCTACACATGCAGTTATTGTACGTGCACATGAAAAGCAGCAATGAGGCAACAGAGAGAGTGCTCTCAAGCCATCAAACCATCAAACCAGCAGCCGTCTGTTTGAGCCCAGCGAGCAGAGCAGAGTGCTTTCTGCAGCTCGGGGAGGTTGAACTTTTCAGAAAAGGACTTTTTCTTTTTTGTTCCTGCCAAACAGCAACGAAGGAGGCGATGTGTGGGAGGCTGGTCGGCTCCTCCAACAACAACACAGATGTCCAGAGCCAGAGGGGATTCTCAAAGAATCCTGTGATAATCAGTTTTATATATATGTATGTATATATACATATATATATATATATATATATATATATGTATATATACATACATATATATAAAACTGATTATCACAGGTATATATAGTGTATATATATATATATGTATGTATACAGTATATGCTGGATCAGGAGACATAAATGATCCTCTTCCCCTCAATCTGCTTCAGCTGAGGGAGGAATGTTCTGTCACTCAGGAGAAGAAACAGGTGATGAGGACGTGTGAGGAGAGTGTACACGCTTTCTCTACAAGATAAGATACACACACACACACCTACACACACACACACTCACACACACACACTCCACCACACTATGGGATGCTGACAAGAGATATAAGAGAACATGACAGAGAGAAGGTGTAGCTCATTATCACAGAGTCGGCTGTACTGTGCGTGTGTGTGTGTGCGTGTGTGTGTGTGTGTGTGTGTGTGTGCGTGTGTGTGTGCGTGTGTGTGTGTGTGTGTGTGTGACTGTGCGTGCGTGTGTGATTTCCTCATTACCCAGACACAGAGCGGTAGTGCCGTCTCCTAAGTGAGGATCAGATCTTCCATCAGATGAAGGTTACCTGTAACTCACAGAAAGCTGCTCGTGTGTCTCTGCGCTCCTCGGGCCACACTTCATGTTAGAATATAAACTTTGAGCGTTAATTAAACATAACTTTCATTAGAAAGTTTGAAAGGTAAATGATGAGTGGAGTGTGGTGAGGATCTCACATAACCAGTTACATGGAATACTTCAGACGCCATCGATCAGAGTCACGAGGCAGAGCGCTGTTTATCACGTGTGAGCGCTCATAACTGCACCTGCTCATCAAATCAGTGTCACCACGCCACACGAGCTGCAGCGAGAGATAACCGGCGTGATTCAAACAATTCAAATAAATATCAGAAATGCTTTTCAAACTAACAGCTACAAGAAGGACATTTATCAATTAGCACCAATAACAACAGTGACAATTATTTCCTGATGCGAAATATCATTAATTATTCATTCAGGAAGAACATTTGCAAGAAATAATTACAGAAAAGCGTGTCTGTCATGAACGCTCATGAAAATGAATCACTGATTAAAATGCTCTTTACTTGCTCACATCATTAATGAACAACAAGTTCCACCAACTCATCACACACATTCTCTCAGAGAGCATACATATTCAGAGCGACCTCGAGTTTAGCGTATTTCCTCCTGTGGGAACAAATGTGTGACCAACAGAATCCTTTGTTCAACTTCATAGCATCATTCTGCATAATAACGAGCTGTGTGCTTTCACACCAATGGGCCTCTGGAGAGCAATGGCCGCTTGTTTTCAGACTGTCGGGCAAATGAGCTCAGTACAGACGTCTCTCACACGAGTGCTCTTACGGATTATTGGGCAGTCCGCTATTTAACACCCAATAAAGTACGACAAACCCCAAGACGACGACCTCGGCAGCCAAGTAACGACATCTTGGTCCGCACCAGAGTACAACACCGTGTCCACTGCCCAGCACCTCTCTGCAAGGCTGTGGATCTCCTCTCTATGAAGCCTCCTTGTTGTTTGTAATCCGCCCGATGACGGTAGTGTCGTCTGCACACTTCACACAGAGTTCTCCTCATGTTGGAGTGGCAGTCGTGGGTGTACAGCGTGAACACAGGGGGGCCGAGCACGCAGCCCTGGGGGGCTCCGGTGTTCAACACCAGAGTGGAGGAGCTGCTGGGGTCTGTCTGTGAGGAAGTCTCACAACCAGCTGCAGGGCGAGGTTCTCAGACCCAGAGTGCTACGCTGATCAGTTTCATGGGGGAGATCGTGTTGAAGGCTGAGCTGAGATCAGCACACATTCTGATGAAGGTGTTGCCGAGCGGATGAACTCCAACACACGGCAGCGACATGTTGAGCTGGAGATGTGATGAAACAGGTAGCGAGAAAACTCCACCGATCAATAAAAGCAATCAGATTACAGTAGAAGCAACAAGGTTTCAAGGCAGTTTGTGAACTAGTCACAAAATGCATCTGTTGGTTTCATGTGCAGGGACACATTTTCAGGGTTTTTTCTCGTGTCCCTCGGCACAACTGTGTTTCAGAACGGCATTACGTTGAAAAGGAAAGTTAGGCTGAGGCAACAAAACCGTGTCTCCACCGCGAACACGGATCCCAACTCACTTTCCATTCGCTGCGTGACAAAAAACCAATAGATTACATCTCGTGACTATTTCATGACCTGCCATGATACTGGGAGCTGTCACTGCAGAACAATACATCTATTGTACTTTTCTTATTGCCCCCCCCCCCCCCCCCCCAGGTCAAGCTTGTGTCTTCCCACTTGGGAGCAGAAGCAGGAAAATGAATGAGTACAATCACACTCTGCTAATACAAAAGCATGACAGGGGGGAGATGCTGGAATAATGCAATTAAATGAAGGCGCTCATGGGTAAAGACTGTCCACGCGGTGAGGTTGGAGGAGAAACACGAGTGTGATCAACAGAGACGTCAGAGGCCCATTGATGCTCTCTATCCTGAGCACTGTATTTGGGTTCTTTTATGATAAATATGCTTTATTGGCTGGTTTACAGGCGGCGAGGGAGGAAATGAGAAACAAAAGGATGTTGTGGTGCAGATTTAAACCTCTGGCACTGCTGATGTTGGCTTTATGCCGTCTCTCGTTCAATCCATGAGGACAGAGCTCCTCTTCCTTTGTTACTGCCGGGGACCGTTGGCTGGCATGTGTATCAGACTGTCATTAATACGTTCATCTTAAGCATGTCATGTGTAGGGAGGATACACGTATAGAGGCGGATGGGGCTCTGCTATGACCACGGTTATGTGATAACACGCCGTCAGAAAAGGCTTTCTGCAATATCGACCAGGCATTCTGAAGACCATCATTTGACCCTTCGAATCCAACACAACACAAAGAACCTGCGTCTCATCCAATCCAGACAAACATCACATGTTATTCATTACAGA
>CM051699.1:26028765-26037126 GCA_028022725.1 Lycodopsis pacificus
CATAGTGTCCACATACTGTCCCCACAATGTCCACATAGTGTCCACATAGTGTCCCCACAGTGTCCCCACAGTGTCCACATAGTGTCCCCATACTGTCCCCATAGTGTCCCCACAGTGTCCACATACTGTCCCCACAATGTCCACATAGTGTCCACATAGTGTCCCCACAGTGTCCCCACAGTGTCCACATAGTGTCCCCATACTGTCCCCATAGTGTCCCCACAGTGTCCACATACTGTCCCCACAATGTCCACATAGTGTCCACATAGTGTCCCCACAGTGTCCCCACAGTGTCCACATAGTGTCCCCATACTGTCCCCATAGTGTCCCCACAGTGTCCCCATACTGTCCCCACAGTGTCCCCATAGTGTCCACATAGTGTCCCCATACTGTCCCCACAGTGTCCACATAGTGTCCCCATAGTGTCCCCACAGTGTCCCCATACTGTCCCCAGTGTCCCCATAGTGTCCACATAGTGTCCACATACTGTCCCCACAATGTCCACATAGTGTCCACATAGTGTCCCCACAGTGTCCCCACAGTGTCCACATAGTGTCCCCATAGTGTCCCCACAGTGTCCACATACTGTCCACATAGTGTCCACATAGTGTCCCCACAGTGTCCACATAGTGTCCCCATAGTGTCCACACAGTGTCTACATACTGTCCCCACAGTGTCCACATAGTGTCCCCATAGTGTCCCCACAGTGTCCCCATACTGTCCCCAGTGTCCCCATAGTGTCCACATAGTGTCCACATACTGTCCCCACAATGTCCACATAGTGTCCACATAGTGTCCCCACAGTGTCCCCACAGTGTCCACATAGTGTCCCCATACTGTCCCCATAGTGTCCCCACAGTGTCCACATACTGTCCACATAGTGTCCACATAGTGTCCCCACAGTGTCCACATAGTGTCCCCATAGTGTCCACACAGTGTCTACATACTGTCCCCACAGTGTCCACATAGTGTCCCCATACTGTCCCCATAGTGTCCCCACAGTGTCCACATAGTGTCCCCATACTGTCCCCACAGTGTCCCCATAGAGATAGTGATGATCCAAGTTAAACAAAGCCTCCAAACACACTGAAGCCACGGCCACATAATAAAAAAACACTTTGCTTATCTGACGAGGAACCTGTTCAATCCGAAAGCCCTCCCCCCCCCCCCCCCCCCCCCCCCCCGCTGCTTCTATGCAGCTATTACGCAATCATTTAGCAGACAGATGTACGCAGCTGTGTGCTGCAGCAGAGAGGAAGCTGAAAGGGAGGAAAGAGATCAGGAATCATGGAGAGAGAGACGCAGAGATGCAAATGACTGCTTTGTTCAGGTTAAGGGTTCTACTAGTGCTGGGCAACGATTCATATGTTTAATTGCGATTAATCGCATGGATTTTTTGCGATTAATCGCATTGTTATGGCAAAGTTCAATAATGAATTCAAAAGTAGTGTATTGCGCACTTTTATTTTAAAAGTACTGCTGTATGAACAAAAGGGCAACAACAGTTGGTTTAAACACTTTAAACACTTAAGGTGCTTTTTAACAGCAGTATTCCCTTTACACAGTAGCGATCATATTTCTTATATTATGTCATTCTTATATCATATGCATATTTCCCTTTAACTCACGAGATGCAGGCAGCATGTTTTATACTTAATGTGAATATAATTCATACTTTGTTGGCATCTTATTCTGAAAACCGGATGTTCGTCTGAAGAAGCCGGATGTTGTCTCACGTTAATCTTTCCGCTAACTTTCAAAGTCCTTCGCTCGCTCCCGATCTGTGCGTTTGAATGCGTTTACGGTGAATGTCAGCATACAGGTGCACGAACATGTGAGTGTCTGCTGAGTTCACCAGCGATGTCCAGTCGTCTCCAGAGAGCAGCTGGTGCACGTTGTACCGCCGCGTATTCTAACCGGCTGCAGTTTGTATCCACCTCTCTGTAGCATCTGTTAGCTTGTCTTGCTTTTGTTTATCTATACTTCCTCCACGGACTTTCAAAATAAAAAAATTATAATAACGCGCTAACGTGCCCAGCACTAGTTTTTACTTAACTTCTGGTTAAAGTTAAAATAACATCACGTCTACGTCACGTTCTTTGAAAAAGACAAAGAGTTGACTCAGCCACCATTTGTATAAACTTCGGTTTTGTATACAAGGACACAAATAGTTTGTCTCTTTAGTGTCGCTCCGAACGGCTGCTAGCATTGTTGTTCTTGTCTCCAAATCTGTGTCAGGTGTGTGTTCAGGTGATTACGTTTGTACAATGTTACTGTATCTTATCCACACAGAGACACTCACTGTACAACATGCAGACGACAAAACCCACGACGTAGAACCACAGCGCGGCGTCAAACACCGCGTGCTGGACTCGTCCTGCCTCACGTCCACCAGCAGTCGTCTTTTTGGATATTATGAAGGACGTCACTTGCTCTGACTGTTGCTTAGTAACGCGGATGCTTTTACTTTGAGTGCCTCCCGACTGACTTCCATCGGTCTTTAAAGATGTTCATCACTGGAACTCTCTGCTGGCTGCAGAATGAGCAGGATTTGCACTTTGGGAGTGAGCTGATCAGCTTTGTCCGTCCCAGACGCTGATGCAGTGATGCTGTTGATGAGGAGCACCGATGAACCTCTGGCCTCACACTGAAGGTCATCACCAGTCACGTCAAATAACAACTGGATTCTGAAGGAGGAAAGATATAAAGGACTGAACGAAAAGTCGTTAGAATGTCCAATAGAATTCAATATGTTTGTAAGAAAGAAAACAATCAACTTCACAAGCACAGAAAGTGATTCATGGCCTTCACAATAAAAGCATCATCGATTTGTTGCCACGGCCCGCTCAGACGCAGAACAGAAGAAGAAGGACTTCTGTGATTCTGTCTCTTTTCATGGACTCATAATAACGCTGTAACAACAATACGAAGTACAACGTGTTCTGACTGTGAACACCAGGCACCTTGGGAGAACACATGCAGGAAGGTCGTCTGAAGGCGCTGAGAGGAAGGGAAGATGGAAACAACCTTGCTTTTGCTCTGGTCTCCTCTGGATCTGTAGCTGAAGGGCCCTGGTGTTTCAGCGACAGCTGGCCTCATGAACGCCTGCAGAGAAACGACAAGACGGATCAACAGCAGAGCAACCGAGAGGACAGGAAGCGTCTTCTCTACTCCCGTCTACTGTTGTGAGGGGGGGGGGGTGAGGATCACGGGGAAGTAAAGTAGGAATAGAACTCTTGTCCAGGAGACACAGTGAGGTGATCAGATAACCAGAGAACCAAACTTTAATACAATTACACTGCGTCACCAACATCCCGACACCCAACGCTGAGCCAGCTCACGTGGCCCGTAGTCAACACGAAACCTGCATGTTTCCATCATCGCAATCGTTTCTATTAATCTGTCACAGACATCTTCATGCTGGCAAACCAAACAAAACACCAAACAGATTGCTATGCTCAACCCCCCCCCCCCCCCCCCGCTGTTTCTTTCCTCCATCTCCAAGTATAAAGACATGAAATCATCAAAGACATGAAATCATCAGCTGCTCATCAAACAAAAGATCATGTTATTGGATTCTGTCGCTGTTAAACAACATGGAACTATTGGGGGAGGGGGGGAGAGAGGGGGAGAGAGAGGGGGAGAGAGGGGGAGGGGGGGGGGGGCTCTGTATTAAAGACGTAATAAGATTTTGGCATTTTTGTAATTTCCCAGAAATATGTTTAAACGAGCTCACCAGTTTATTCAATATATTTTAAAGTACTTTCTCTTTTTCTACAGGACTTAATTGTCCCTGTCATATAGAACCATTTGAATATCTAAATATATAAACTAATTAGCGTAACGACATATTGATGAAGTCAGAGACCAGCTGATGAACAGAGCGGAGCGTTCAGCTCCCAAAGACCCGGCGTGGGTTGTTTTCAGACGACCAACAAAGAGCGACAAACGACATTTGTGACGTCACTAAAAACACGACTTCAGATGGATGAATGTGTGATGATTGTGTGATGATTGTGTGATGAATGTGTGATGAATGTGTGATGATTGTGTGATGATTGTGTGATGATTGTGTGATGAATGTGTGATGAATGTGTGATGAATGTGTGATGAATGTGTGATGAATGTGTGATGATTGTGTGATGATTGTGTGATGATTGTGTGATGAATGTGTGATGATTGTGTGATGATTGTGATGATTGTGTGATGATTGTGATGATTGTGATGATTGTGTGATGATTGTGTGATGATTGTGTGATGAATGTGTGATGATTGTGTGATGATTGTGTGATGATTGTGATGATTGTGTGATGATTGTGTGATGATTGTGTGATGAATGTGTGATGAATGTGTGATGATTGTGTGATGATTGTGTGATGATTGTGTGATGATTGTGTGATGAATGTGTGATGATTGTGTGATGATTGTGATGATTGTGTGATGAATGTGTGATGATTGTGTGATGATTGTGTGATGAATGTGTGATGATTGTGATGATTGTGTGATGATTGTGATGATTGTGATGATTGTGATGATTGTGTGATGATTGTGTGATGATTGTGTGATGATTGTGTGATGATTGTGTGATGAATGTGTGATGATTGTGTGATGATTGTGTGATGATTGTGTGATGATTGTGATGATTGTGTGATGATTGTGTGATGATTGTGTGATGATTGTGTGATGAATGTGTGATGATTGTGTGATGATTGTGTGATGATTGTGTGATGATTGTGATGATTGTGTGATGATTGTGTGATGATTGTGTGATGATTGTGTGATGAATGTGTGATGATTGTGTGATGATTGTGTGATGATTGTGTGATGAATGTGTGATGATTGTGTGATGAATGTGTGATGATTGTGTGATGATTGTGTGATGAATGTGTGATGATTGTGTGATGATTGTGTGATGAATGTGTGATGATGGTGTGATGATGGTGTGATGATTATGATGATTGTGTGATGATTGTGTGATGAATGTGTGATGATTGTGTGATGATTGTGTGATGAATGTGTGATGATTGTGTGATGATGGTGTGATGATTGTGTGATGAATGTGTGATGATTGTGTGATGATTGTGTGATGATGGTGTGATGATTATGATGATTGTGTGATGATTGTGTGATGAATGTGTAATGAATGTGTGTGTGATGATTATGATGATTGTGTGATGATTGTGTGATGAATGTGTGATGAATGTGTGTGTGATGAATGTGTGATGATTGTGTGATGATTGTGTGATGATTGTGTGATGATGGTATGATGATTGTGATGATTGTGTGATGATTGTGTGATGAATGTGTGATGAATGTGTGATGATGAAGAGCGCCCCACTGTTTATTGATCAAACAGAGCAAAACCAAAAGTGTGCTCGCTTTGGTGAAAATCATCTTATGCAACGTCGACCCTGAAGGGCTCGCAGCCCCGTCTCACCCTGATGACAGGGCGATGATGTCATCCACCCTGTGACGCTCTCGCTGTCGGCAGCCATGAAACAAAAGCTATCATTGTGGCGGGACAGACGGAGCCTCAGGTCGGCCTCGACGTAGGTTGTGTGTGTGTGTGTGTGTGTGCGTGTGATGCATGATTTTAATCATGTTCTACTGATCCGATGTCCTCACAGAGACAGAAAGCCTGGAGAAGAAGTGACATTAGAACGCTGTTTCTGAGACATCTTCTGAACAAAATGAGTCGGAAATATTTTGAACAAGGTTTTCTTCCGCATATGAGGGTGATGAGGGTTATGAGGGTGATGAGGGTGATGAGGGTTATGAGGGTGATGAGGGTGATGAGGGTGATGTTTCTGAGAAGCAGATACATGATTGAGTTAATGGAATGTCCTCACGTGACCAGGATGTAGTGTGTGTGTGTGTGTGTGTGTGAGAGTGTGTGTAGGTGTGTGTGAGTGTGTGTGTGTGTGTGTGTGTGTGTGTGTGTGTGTGTGTGTGTGGTATCTGCTGTGGCTGTGGGACATCTGTGTCATGGATGCACACTCAGTATCCTGACACAGACAGATGTAATCTGTATTTATAGATCACACAAACACACACAGTGCACTACAGGAAAGACATTGTTTTCCATACACTGCTCATTTTCAGATTTCTATTTTGTTCTGTCGTCGTCGTGCTGACTAGTGCAAAAAAAACATCCCAAATACATATTGAGGTGTTTATTTCATCACTTTGCGTCTGTACCACCAAAAATGACCTTTAGGCCTCATTTGCATATTTTCACATCATCATTTTAGCACTAAAGCATGCCTGATGACAGTATTCTGTGTTTTATGGAGCGATACAAAGAGATATCCAATGTAAGAACCTTTGACTCTCATATGTGAACAAAATGAACCTGACTCTAACAAATGTATGAATATTAGCGCGATAACGCCTCATTTGCATATTTAAACATATCATTTCAGAAGACTTGTAATCCAAAGAACGATTGTCTTCATGTCAGTAATCACCTGGAGGAGTTTCATGGGGATATTAGTACATTTCCTTTTACCCCGTTCACCTGTAATGTCTCCGATTGGTTCAGAGATGAGGAAGAGGAGTCCAGATCAGAGATGAGGAAGAGGAGTCCAGATCAGAGATGAGGAAGAGGAGTCCAGAGGGTTTCACTAGTGTCAACTGTAATCAGCTGCAGCTGGTGGTTCACAGTCAATGGAGGGATGTTCGAACAGTGTCAATAATAGTGTAACGTGGGACAGATGGCTACTTCTAGTTAATAACTCATGTCTTATCTGAGCGAGCTCAGTCACACGGTGGTTCACAGATTGCTAGCTGTAGATTTGTGTGTTTTTTTCTGAGACTTGGAAAGTGCCTCCAAAACATACAAATGGAGAAGAAACAAAGGGGACGAAATGTAAAAGAAATATAAATAAAAATGTTCTCAGGAAAGAGGAGGAACTGAGGGACAGATGAAGGAAAGGTTGGAGGAGGGGAGGCTGGAAGCTGCGAGGAACCCGATGAATAATGAATGCTTTCTTCCAGCGCTCTCAGCAGCGCTTTGTTCATCTGCTGTTTGTCTGTAATAACTTCTGGCCATCATAAATCTCTGCTGAGACCCACTGTAATGGGGTTTCACTCATTCCTCCCTCCTTCCCCATCGGTCTGTCACTTTCACTCCCACGCTCCCTCCTCCTCCTCCTTAATGTGTGTAGTGTTGGGGTGTGTGTAGTGTTGGGGTGTGTGTAGTGTTGTGGTGTTGGGGTGTTGGGGTGTTGGGGTGGTGGGGTGTTGTGGTGTTGGGGTGGTGGGGTGTGTGTAGTGTTGGGGTGTTGGGGTGTTGGGGTGGTGGGGTGTTGTGGTGTTGGGGTGGTGGGGTGTTGGGGTGGTGGGGTGTTGGGGTGGTGGGGTGTTGTGGTGTTGGGGTGTTGGGGTGTTGGGGTGGTGGGGTGTGTGTAGTGGTGGGGTGTTGGGGTGGTGGGGTGTTGGGGTGGTGGGGTGGTGGGGTCGTGGGGTGGTGGGGTGTTGTGGTGTTGGGGTGGTGGGGTGTGTGTAGTGGTGGGGTGTTGGGGTGGTGGGGTGTTGGGGTGGTGGGGTGTTGGGGTGGTGGGGTGTTGGGGTGTGTGTAGTGGTGGGGTGTTGGGGTGGTGGGGTGTTGTGGTGGTGGGGTGTTGGGGTGTTGGGGTTGGGGTGGTGGGGTGTTGGGGTGGTGGGGTGTTGGGGTGTGTGTAGTGGTGGGGTGGTGGGGTGTTGGGGTGGTGGGGTGTTGGGGTGGTGGGGTGTTGTGGTGTTGGGGTGTTGGGGTGGTGGGGTGTTGTGGTGGTGGGGTGTGTGTAGTGGTGGGGTGTTGGGGTGTTGGGGTGGTGGGGTCGTGGGGTGTTGGGGTGTTGGGGTTGGGGTGGTGGGGTGGTGGGGTGTTGGGGTGTGTGTAGTGGTGGGGTGGTGGGGTGGTGGGGTGTTGGGGTGGTGGGGTGTTGGGGTGTGTGTAGTGGTGGGGTGGTGGGGTGTTGGGGTGGTGGGGTGTTGTGGTGTTGGGGTGTTGGGGTGTTGGGGTGGTGGGGTGTTGTGGTGTTGGGGTGTTGGGGTGTTGGGGTGGTGGGGTGTGTGTGGTGGTGGGGTGTTGGGGTGGTGGGGTGTTGGGGTGGTGGGGTGGTGGGGTCGTGGGGTGGTGGGGTGTTGTGGTGTTGGGGTGGTGGGGTGTGTGTAGTGGTGGGGTGTTGGGGTGGTGGGGTGTTGGGGTGGTGGGGTGTTGGGGTGGTGGGGTGTTGGGGTGTGTGTAGTGGTGGGGTGTTGGGGTGGTGGGGTGTTGTGGTGGTGGGGTGTTGGGGTGTTGGGGTTGGGGTGGTGGGGTGTTGGGGTGGTGGGGTGTTGGGGTGTGTGTAGTGGTGGGGTGGTGGGGTGTTGGGGTGG
>CM051699.1:26042326-26079826 GCA_028022725.1 Lycodopsis pacificus
GAAGATGCCTTCAAATAATGACTTCATCATTACATCATGGACGTGCATCATTATGTGCAAACAAACGTGTGCATTCATTAGTAAGTGTGATTGCATGTGTGTTGGAACATGAACATGAATGTGTGTTTTTATATGTTCATGTACTGTGTGTTAGTAATCAGTAAAGGCCTAATGAGGAAAAGAGTTCAACCAGAAGGGATCTGAGAGATCTGCAGACACAGGTGGAACACCTGCAAACTGTTTTGGGTGTAAACACACACACACACACACACACACACACACACACCTGCATAGGCAGTAGGTTACTTCTACACACACACACAGAGTAGTGATTTTCCCACGCTGTTGTAGGATTAGTGATAGGATTCTGCAGCGATAGCATCTTGAGACAAGTGGAGGAGAACACAACTCAGCAGAGGTGAGCTGAATAATCTCTGGCTCACAATGGTCCTCCACTGCAACACGTAATAAATAAAGATGCTGTGCGTGCAGCTCGGTATGTAACCAGACTGATGAAGCCAGTCGGTTGGTGTAGTGACTCTTCATGTGGTCTCGACTGTCAAGTGAGACCTTAATGAGCTTCTGCTGCTGGACCACTAAGAGGAACCTGGTTCGTCTGAGTCGTGTCTCTCAGACGGTTAACGTTGTGTTGCTGAGGTTGTGTTGCTGAGGTTGTGTTGCTGAGGTTGTGTTGCTGAGGTTATGGAGGCGTGTTGGTGACTGTGATGCAGCTTGTTGGCTCTTCTGTGTCTTAATGTTGCGGTTTTATTTGCTAATGTGATTGTGGATGAGGAGGTTTTGAATATGTACTGCCTCCTCAATAACAATAATGAAAGATGCTTTTTCAATAATAATAAAATGTCTCCTTTATTAAACAAATGCCTCTTCAATAATAAGTCAATGACAATAAACACATTTGTCCTGATGCAGGACCGAGGTTTGTGGAATGAACTCGATGGTTTCATGTACAGGGACACTTGGAGTGACTTCCCTTCAGGGTAGAGTTGTAAGAGAAACGTCACGGTCGGCCTCAAGATGACTGTGAACAAGAACACGTTGTTGGACCTGATCACCTTGAAGTGGTCTTTGTCAATATTTCACCATACGTGACTGACAGTTGCATGATCACGTGGATGAGATGAATGCATGTGTCTGCCACTCAGAGAGGATCCTGATCAACTTCATTGGCATTGATCCCCCCCCCAAGAGAAACAGACAATTTGTGTCCCTGTACACAAAACCGATAGATTGTGTTTTCTGCCATGACACTGCGCTGAGAGTAAAGTGTCTCATCACCTCAATCAGAAAAGATAAGACGGTAGAGAAGTCTGCTAAAGGACTAAAGAGCAGCGTTTCCAGCTGAATCAGCTAAACTGAGGTCTGCATTGAGAGGAAGGATCAGAGCGGCCTGGGCGTCCAGCTCTCCTCCTCTCTTAAGCCCTGAAGGAAGGCCGTCATCACACCCTCATTGGCCAGCAGGGCAAATGCACCAAGCTGCTCTCAATTTGGAGCCAACAGCTGATCTGAATAATCCTCCAATCAACTCAGGAACTGAGACGCTCAGCTACAATGACGTCAAGTACCTTAGAATGAGCAACCCTGCTACAAAGAGACGTAACAGGACCACGTGACCTGTGTTAGAGTCCCAAGAAGCCGAGTACACCGTCCACAACAGGACAGAGCACAACGTCTTTTGTCAACATTTCCACTACTTCACTTCCCTTTCAAATCAGGAATTTGCTGCATCATCAGATGCTATTGAGTGGTCTGGACGAGCAGGAGAACATATACAGAACATAATGGTGTTATGTATTATTATATATCTTTCATTGTCAGGGGGAGTTGTTGCCGGTTGTTGTTTGAGAGAATCGTACATACAAACACGTACTCTTACAGTATTCCATCATTACATCATCATCTCTGCTTACTGAAGAATACAAAAGGCCATGAGCACCAGACCACTGAATAAGGCTTCAGGTCGACTTAAAGCTACTTTTCCTCTTTTAAATCTTCATATTAATCAAAGTTCAGCCAAGTTCTTTCCCCAGCAGAGTCACTGAAGAGATGCTTAAAGGCCAGACTCAATCTGAGTCGATGCTCTCGTACTCTCGCTCTGAGTTCTCTCCTCTCAACCTCATCACCTCGTCCATTCTCTCCATGTCATGATAAGCCTCGTCCCTCTGCCTCCTCTCTGTGCTCTTTGGGTAGCGAGCTTAGCAGCCGAGGCAAACGGCCGCGTCTCCGTGTCTCCGTGTCTCCGTGTCCGTCTGTAAAACTGGCTGTCAGTGAACTCCTGCAGTTTTTCCATTTTGAAAGAAGACAAACTGTTTGCAGGACTCCTGCTGAGGAGAGAAGAAGCCACCGCAGATGGATTACAAATATACATAATCTGGTGAGATTGATATTTTAGCTTTAGTTTCCAATGTCTCTTGATACGTGCACATTACATGAGCAGTCAGTATGAGGTGACATGAATTAGCAGGTATGATGAATCAAGAGGAAACCGCGGAGCCCGTTGGATTCTTTTGCTGTAAGAAAACATGAACACAGTTCACAGTCCCATAGGTACGGTTGTTAACAGCTGCCCAACATCTGTAAGTTTGCACTCGGTACTTTCTTAAAGCATCAATTGAATCATTCATGGTCGTGCATGAGGACAACGTTACAGCCTTCACATTATGAACATGCAAAATATAATTTAATCAGTGTATTGAATCCAGACATAACGCTAAAAGATTTGTAATAGATGTCAAAGAATCCTTGTGATTAACAACGTATCTCTGATATAATGAATTATTCTCCATCACATCACACACAGTGATGTGTAAACGGCCTTTGGGTTTGTGGAGGAACTGATTAAGGATGATGTCTGATGTATTGATGGTGTGGCGTAGTCCTACTATATCTCTGAATTACCAACATCGTACAGTTTGATGCTAATGACCTACGTAGACTAGTCTGAGCTCATTTTAAGAACCAGTTTTACACAAGAAACTAATCAGACAACAAGACAGGAGCAGACATGAGCAGACATGAGGGCAGACTGACGGCTGATTGGTGGAAGAAACACGAGAGAGCAACACGGGTGAGTCACAGAACAAAGGAGGGAAAACCAGAAAGACAGGAAGTCATACAAACAGGTCACAAGAGGAGGGAACTCCAAAATAAACAAAGAAAGGTAGTTGCACTGTAAAATAACAGTAAAATACTGGCGTCTCTGCTGCCAGTGTTTTACGGTGAAATAGTTTAAAATGCAGGTTTGAGTCTCTGTGGACTTGTGAACATGTAATGATGACCTGATGTTGTGTGTGGACGTTGAACATGCATCTCCACAGATAGAAGGTGAGGTGAGCAGCCTTCTGTCGGTTTCAGTCTGTGTCATAAACATGCTTTGTTGACTTGAAGTCGACCGAGGACACTGCTGTTAAGAGAGATGAAACGTCACCTCACTACAGCTGTGAGCACAGGGAAGTCTAATGGAGAGCAAATAAAGGAAAAGGCTTTCCTTCACCACACACTTCAGAAGTTAAACTAAGTCTTGCACCCTGAACACGCGCGTCTAAAGGACCCTGGAGCTCAGGGGAACCAGGCTTTTAATGCTTGGCACAGCTGAAGCCACTTCTCTAAACGAGGAGCCTCGACCAGCAGCCAACAGAGTCCTCGGAGCCAAAGTCCCGGAGCTTTATTCATCGGGACTAAAACCACAACTGATGTCTCTGTGGGTCTGAAGGAGGCGGTGACGCTTCCTTTATTCTACACCGTGATGAGTTTTAAACTCAAAAACTGCCTCGCAACAAAGATGGCTGGATGAATCCTTCAATACCCTCGTATAGACTCTAGAGAGCCTTAATGACCGGCACCATCATCAGACAACGAGAGAAGGGAAATACTGTCATCAGGCAGGTTGAGAAATGGAGGAAAAAGATTGAACATCCAGCCTGTGATCATGAATAAATCATGTTTTATGTAAAAAGCCACGATGTCTTGGCCTCAAGTAGAAATGAATTCACTGCTAATGTGTGTTCTTGTGTTTATATTTCTGAAGAGGAAAATCATTATCAACACGTAATAAAGCATTACCAAGACTCTGAGTGATCCATGTTCACAGAGAACTACTTCTGAATAAAACGATTACTGTATGGAACCATGCAACCATCTCACCCACTCTACTGTCCTGTAAGAAACCTCATCATCAACACACACACGCCTCAACACGTTCCCTCAACTCACCTCTGATCAGTGATCACACACAGACAGTGACTTTAACACCTCTTTCATTTTAATTCCAGCTAAAGTAAATCTCAAATGTGTTCATGTGTATGAATGGTGTTGGTATGAGAAGAATCAAGCTGCTTGTGTCACCGTCTGCTCTTAAAGAGGTTTCAATCTTTGTTGCTCTCCAGTAATTCACAAGCAGGACGACCAGCTCACAGCTCAGGACACTTCTCCACATTTGAGTGTTTTTAGTTTGGAAAGGTCAAAGTTTTACAGTTTGGTCTGAATTCACAAGAGTCATCGCTCTAGCTCTGTTGGACTGAACACACGCTCATTAAAATATCACAAGAATACATCACGTGGTACTATGAATGTTTGTACAACATTTTATGCAAATAAAAGTACTTGATGAGACATTTCCCTCAATGTGTTCTACGTTTCATGTCAATCCCTCTAATAACTGCTGAGGTGATGAATGGTGGAGCGTGAAATGTGGACTGAGGTGTTCATTCAGAGCTGTGGGCTCGCTGCTGACTCAGCCGTCTGTAAGTGAGTCGGGGGTTAAACATGTTGAACGGGTTGATGGTGTGTTATCTCCAGACGCTTTGGACGCTTCCTGCTCTGCAATCAGCACAATGTCATGAAATCAAAAGCCTTGACTTTCATCATTCATCCTCTTTTAACCGTCGGACCGTTTGCCATCAGTGTGTTGATTCCAGCCTCCAGCCACCATGATCATGATCACGATGATTAATGGATCACAGCAAAGACACTGAGCCAGCAACATGCAGCGAATGTGTCACCTGACTGGGTTCACAGGGCGTAAAGAGGAACACAACCTGGTTGTATTAGTGCTGTCCAGCCACTGTCCATACAGACAATGTGTCAACCTGAAGCCAACAGAGAATACAAGAAAGAAACAACTCTCCCTCTCTCTGGTACTCAAGAGTCCAGGAGGTCTCGTGCAATAAATGATCAGCCGAAATATCACAATAAAGAAGTAATGAACAACACAACACATGCTTAAAGAAGAGCATGGTTGACTAACCTGACTGATGCAAGTTGACGTGATTCAAAAAACATCAACGTTGACTTCTTGTTTCACACCAGAAACAAACAGCGGTTTGTTTGACCCGTCCGCCTCGTGGAGGTTTTTGGGGTCTTCATACTTCTAGATTCATATCATGGATTACATGCGAAGTTATAATGTGGGAAATTACAGCATATTGGTTTTCATAAGTAGAGCAACAAACAAAAAGAAAGATTCTCTTGTTTGAGCTGTGAGGAGGTTTGTGTTCACAAAGACATTTGATCCTGTGAACGCAGCTCAGCCTGAGACTCAGTCCAACCAGTCAGACTGCATACTGTGACGGTGACGTGAGGACACACCCAGTGTCCCCTTCAGGAGTAGATGCACGAGCCCTTTCCGACCAACGGCCTGCTGAATGCCTCCCCCCCGATGCGCCTGATGATGCAACTTCGACAGGGTTCAAAGCAGCACCTGTCCATCTCGCTGGTAGCTCCAGAGAGTCCAGGCTCCAGGTTGTTGGGGCGCCTTGCATCATTAGAGGTGGCAGACCTGTGTCCGTTACCACAGCTGCCCACTGCTCTGTGTCAAGCAGAGGTGTTTCATCCTCTCACCACCAATTCTGGGTCAGCACCTCCTGGTCAGGAGGTTTAAGGGTGAGACTGAGCAGCCTGGGTCTCCTGGTCCCTGTTATCTACATGTATCAGAATGCACATGCCCCCTTTCAACAGAGAGCTTACTTGTCTTGTTTGTGGTTGTTAGTGGACTGGTGCCAGATGAAGGGCCTCGCTCCTCCTTCCTGCTCTCTTGAGGAGATCTGGTCTTTCCTGCAGGTTGTTGTTGACAGTGGTCGTGTTGTTTCCATCTTGGGGGTGTTTGCTGCAGGAATTACAGTTTGTGTTCTACATTCGGTTGTATTTTGCAGTATGCAAGCCAGCATGCTCTCCTGGCTATTATAGGAGCGTGCATGGATCCTCTAACTATCTGGTCTAAACAACACAGTCCAGGCTGCTGTTTGTGTTCACAAAGACATTTGATCCTGTGAACGCAGCTCAGCCTGAGACTCAGTCCAACCAGTCAGACTGCATACTGTGATGGTGACGTGAGGACGCACTCTCTCTCTGATGAAGCACAACAAGCTGCGTCACTTCACTTCGTCTGATGGACGTTGAAGTTGACGTGAAGCACGAAGCTCCTTCTCTACACAGACCTGCTGAGGACAGAAGAGAGCTGCACACGGATGAAGTTCATGCTGAAAGTTCAGTAAGTGGAGCTGTGATTGGTTGGAATGACGTCATTGATTGTTGTGAACGTGTGATTGTTTAAAGCTGCTTTCAAACACAAACGTCAGCTGGGAAACAAGATGGCCGCCTGTGTGAGCAGGCAGAGAGAAGCTGCTGTTAGTTTGGATGTTGAAGTCCAGATGAAGTGTTGCTTTGAATGATGACACTGTGATGAAGAAGAGGAGTTCAGGCTGATCTGGGGTCTGTCAGGACTGTTACTGCTGTGGAGCACTAGGACCCAGCAGGGACCAGAGAGCTCACCTGGGCCTTTGTTGCTGCACTGAAACACACCTGAGAGACTCTCTGTTTGTCTCACCTGCTGCTTTCAGTCCTTTCAGTCCACAACGCTTCATGTTCATTTCTTCTTCTGCTTTTCAACACATTTACTCCATGTTTGATAGTGTTTGAATGTGTTTGTGTTTCCTTTAGTGTTCACTTTTTCTCTCATTGATCACCAGGTTGTAGTTGACCTTTTACTAACTGATCAAATCAAATGAAAGCTTCCACCTGTTCCCATAGTGTCCACAGTGTTCTCTACAATCTGTAGTAATGTCTTAATATTCACGGTGAGAAAGTTAAACAACTCTTCCTCCACAGTAACTTTGCCGTCAACAGTCTTGTAAATATCAGGTTTCATTCGAGACCGGTTAAAAGCAGGAGCGACCGAGCCTCGACGTGTGACGTCCGCTATCACGTTGTGACAAAGCACTTTTTTATATATATATATATATATATATATATATATATATATATACCACTGATATGATTGGCATACCACTCTGATTCAACAGCATATAGCACTAATATGAACTTTCAAGTGGCACCTGCCTTCAGGAAACGGTGTGTTATTGGAAAAGTACCGGCATACCACTCCAGGGAGAGGTACATTCCACTGAACCACAATAACATACCATCGGACACTTTTAGATCTCGGCGTCACTCCCTCAGACACTGAATTAAAATAGCATAAAGAGTGAAAAGCTGAATTAAAATAATAATCAACAGGGAAACACTGAGTTAAAATAGTATCAAGAACAGTGAAATATAACTGCGTCACAGTCGAGCTTGTTAACACGTCTTGTACACATTTATAGTTAATTTGAACTGCATGAAGTCACACATGAATTCAACAATAAGGAGAGAGAACACCTTAAAGAGGACTTGACTGCAGCGTCTGCCTGGTTTCCTCAATCTGTGACGAGTGACTGTAAACAAACAAAATAAAAAAATTAGAAACACAATGTTCTGAACTTCTGGAAAGTTCTTTGACATTCAGGATGAACACTTAAAAGAAGCTTTGGGTGTGATACTGTGGGTTTGCATGTGCCTCACATGTGTTAACATATCAGTGCAAGTCTTTAAAGCTAATACAACAATAGCAAACAGTTTAAATGAACAGACGTGCCTATGTGAGCAGATCACGTTCGGTGAAGAAATGAAGCGAAGACAATGGACCACCATGGACTAATGTTCAACACTGAGATGATTTTGATCTGGTGTTGATGTTGCTCCTGTGATAACACATGTAACGTTACCGTTAGCGTTGCCTTAACTGTTCATCGTGTTGAACACACGTCGGTGATTTCTGGTCCGCTCTCCATTTAGATAATCGTCCCGTTTGCGGTCCTACAGTCGGTCCAATAAGAGCACAAGTAAACACAAGTTAGGTTACTGACGTTACATCTGAACACTGTAATTGGTGATTAACTTTATTTATGTTAACTTAACTTGCTATGCTGTTAGCTAGCTAATCGAGCTCGAGCTAGCTAACGTCACAGAGCTAGCGCCAATATTAGCAACCTGATGTAATGAAACAGACGAAGAGAAACATTATCTGAGATGTTAACAGTTCAATAATCATGAAGACTTTGAATTTCGAATGATAAGCGTAACGTTACCTCGGCTCCTCGTTGATCTCCACATGGCTGTGAAGGATGAACTGAAGCTGTTGTGTCCAAAGTCACGTTCAGGAGCAGTCGGTCACGTCTTATTACTCAAAAATGACTTTGAGGCAATAAGCAGTTTGAATAATAAAAATATTCTATCGTCATTACAGACACATTAACCTACAATAGACGGTACGATGTAGATGGATCGTGACTCACTGAACTTGTATAGAGAAGTGGGTATCCACCTCTTCACATAAAATACTGTATTATGCTGTTAAATTACAGCAGTGTGCTGTTATTGTTAATGAACGGCATTTACTGTTAATTTACATGTGAGGGATGAACATTTAACTGTATGTTACCGTTATTATGAAATACTCTAAGACAGGGGTCCCCAACCTTTTTGCGTTGCGGACCGGTTTCATGTTCGAAAATATTTCCACGGACCGGCCTTCAAGGTGTGTCAGATAAACACGACGAAATAAAATAATACGACCGGCGTGAAAACAAATATAAAATGCAAAAAAAAATACAACATGATGCTGAATCAGTGGAAGCCCTGAGCTTGTTTCTGTGCCACGAGACGGTCCCATCTGGGGATAATGGGAGACAATGACACGTCCAGTCCAGTCTACTCCGTAATTTTGTCTTGATTATGGTTACTGCAGAAAATCCAGCTTCACAGAGATAGGAGGTTGGAAATGGAAGCAGGGTTTTGAGTGCTTTTGTGGCGACCTCAGGGTATTCAGCCTTGATTTTCATCCAAAACAGGCAGAGTTGTTGTCTCAAACATACGTTTAAGGACGCCGTCATTTTCAATCTCCAGCAGTTGATCTTCCTCTGGCACGGATCAGCTTGATTCACCTGGTTTGTTCACAAATGGGTCGCGGATCCATTCCTTCGCAGTTCGTGGGTCTTTTGTGGTTGGGAAGTAACTCTTGAACTCTTAAAAGCAAAGACAGGTGATCTTGCACCAGCTGGGAGAATGAAGGTCCAGGCTCAGTCTCTTCCAAAATCCATGCTAATGTTTGAAACATGTCAAATATCCCTCTGTCCACTCGCCGTCCCCACAATTCCAGTTTGGCTTTGAATGCAGCTACTTTATCTGCCAATTTGAAGACTGTTGTCGTTTCCCCCTGAAGTGACTGATTGAGTTTGTTGAGCAGGTTGAATATGTCGCACAAGTAAGCTAGTTTTGCGACCCATTCCTCGTCATTGAAATGTGCTGCCAGTGGTGACTTTTTTCTGAAAGAAATCTCTGCAGGGGCTCTCGTAACTCAAACACTCGGCCAGCGATCTTCCTCTGGATAGCCGTCTTATTTCTGTGTAGCTTGTGGGCTTAATTTGTGCGGTAACGTATCACGTGACACGCGTCTTGACATGTGTCAAGAGGGACAGGCGCATGTAATTGGGAGAGAATCCGGTCATTTTCCAAAATAAAATATCATTCCGACTCTGATAATCAATCAAATGAAAAAAAGTTATTTATTCTTTCCGTGCAGCCCGGGGGTTGGGGACCACTGCTCTAAGATACTGTTTTAAATCCACCATAAATGTTCAGCAATTTGTTACAGAGTAGTGTTACAGAGTGCATTTACAGCTAATATCTGTATTTAATGGTATTTTATTCCAGTAGAATATATTTTTATTTTACTGTAATTTAATGAGAACTTCTGCTGACAGACTTTTTAACATTTTATAAAGATTTATTTTTCAAAGCGTGCACATTAATCAGCAGGTTGTAGTCGACCTTTTCTTAACTTTTCTCTTCAGACTTTTCTGAGTGAAAGAGCAGCTGAGCAGCAGAGAGAATGTTTCCTCGTGTGCTTTGAGTTTTCACTGTAAAAACAACTGAAGTCACGATGAACAAAAGGTTTGTTGACTTCAGTCTTTAGTGAGAGCAACAAGAAGCCAAAGGGATTCAGCTGACACTGATAGGAAACAGAGAGCAGCAGCTGATACAGGAGAGATGATGTAGAGGAGGAACGAGTGCTGATGTGCTGGTCAGTGATTGGACGGATGCTTTCAGCTCTGCTCTCACTGGTTCCTCTACACATGAAGCTACAAAGTGATGTGAATTCAGCAGCAGCTAACAAGGTCACATGACTGATTCTGGATTATTGGACGAGCTGCTTCCTGCTCTGACTGGATGTAGTAGACGTGGAAACAGAGGAACATTTCAAACGTTGAAGAGCTTTTCAAAGTCAGTCAAATAGAAGTGAAAAGTGACGTCATCCCCAAAGAAAGGCCAATAAAAAGCCAGATGAAGAGTCTTCCTCTCGTCTTCCAACAAGCCAACAGACTAAAGAGCGTTGTGAACGTCATCTCTTAGAGAGGACTCTGCAGCTCAGAGGGACAACATGGAAACTGTCCCATGAGTGTCTTTAGTGTTGAGGTGAATGAGCTGTGTGTGTTTGTCATGATGAAGAGAAATAATGTTGTTGTGTTTGTGTGAAGGTGTGGACTCTGCTATGAATCAGTGTGAGGACGGAGAGGAGGGAGTCCCTCCCTCTAGAACCAGCCACACCAAAGCTCAGAGGTGAGATGACCATCTCTACCTGTCCATGACTCAAAGGCTTTCATTCACTGACTCTGTTTCTACATGTGACCAGGACCCATCAGGGACCAGACGGACCTGGACCTGAACCTGGACCTGGACCTGAACCTGGACCGGGACATGAACCTGGACCTGAACCCAGCTGTGGGTCCATGAAGAGTGACCGGTCTATGCACCCTATTGATTTCAAAGAAAGTGATGGTGATGATGATGATGAGGTCAGAAGGTCACTCAGGTAAAACTCTGTTACACCACATGGTTCCTCTCTTCATCCTGATTGGACAGCATTACTTTTCAACCATCATGGTCACCTCACTGCATCACTTCCTGTCTTTGCTGCACTGAATACAGCTTCAACATCAACATTGAAACATGAAACATTGATTTCATAGTAAATGTCTATTATATAGGTTTGTTAAATCACTGAATTTATCTGGTGTTTCTATCAGGAGGAAGCTGGAACAACCTGAACCTGAACCTGGACCTGAACCCAGCTGTGTGTCCATGAAGAGTGACTGGTCTATGCGTCGTCCTATAGACTTCAAAGATGGACGCCACTCTTTTGATCAAAGGTGAGGATTTCAAACTGATGATGATGATGATGATGATGATGTCAGAAGGACTCTCTCTGGGTTTAACGCAGGGGTCTCAGGTAAAACTCTGATTGGACAGTATTACTCTTCAACCATCATGGTGTTGGGAAATGTAAAGGAGCGTGTTTGGGTTATCAGCATCGAAGAAACTAAATTCTTGACATCAATAGAATTATTGATGTGAGTAACAATTATTAATGATTATTAATAATAACGGGGCACCACCCTGCGAACAGGGACCAATAACCAAACGATAAAACTAAGTCTCATAATCAGTGGTCACTCATAATGCCAATAGTCTGAGTACTATTACACATTCAGAGTGAAAGTGAAGGTTTAAGTTCGAGCACAGACCACATATACAGTTATTATCACAGTACGCATGCACAAAGTAATCACAGACAGCTGCTCTTTAAAATATAACAGAGTTTATTAAGTTCTAATACTAATGATCTAGTCAACTAATATCTAAACTAACAACAACTATACATTCATGAGCACGCTATCTAAAATCAACAGACTATTGAAAAGAGGGGGGTGTGTGTGTGTGTGTGTGCGCGCGTGTGTGTGTGTGTGTGTGTGTGTGTGTGAGCAAAGGGGGGGGGGGAGCGAGGGAGCAGCTCAGTGACGTGTGACGTAGTAGGACGTAATGACGTCTCTCATGCGTGAGACCCAAAATGGCGGTTAGCCAACAAGAGACCCGGCCTCTACATGTGGTAGCAGCTGTTCAACACGTAGCTCGATTAGCTCAAAGCTATATGTGTGTGTGTGGGTTTGTAACAGAGAAGGGAACGGAACCCAAACAAAATTAAATAAAACAAGCGATTACGATCCTCTGCGCCGCGCGGGAGTATCGGAAATTGCTTTCTCAGCCAGGGGAGAGAACAGCGACTCTCAGCGGTTCTGACCTCCTGAACTGATGAGAAGCAGCTTCGATCTCACGAGGCTCGACACAGATCACAGTAGCATGGAATACACGCTACTTCTACACAACCCCTACGATCTCAGCGATCGTTAGTGTCGGCGAATATTAAGCATACACCATGTTGTAAAAATGAACAGTAATTTAAGCACACAAAACAAGATAAAATAAACACAAATGAACTCTCTCTAACTCTGCCCAGACTCTATGTTGCCTTACAGTACGATTCAATCGTGGTGATTGAGGGGAGTCTTCTGGGGGGTTTCTTCGGCGCTTCAGTGGGCTCGTGCAGCGGCGTCGGAAGCCGTGTTGCTCTCGGTGAGAGAGAATCGCTGTCGTCTCGATAAGGGACTTTCGCGTCCTTGTGGCCGGAGTAGACGACGCGCTTGGGGGAGTGTGGAAGGTCTCGGTCTCTCGTTCTGAAGAAATCTTGTTTCTTCACTTCTGCAGGATTAAACGGGTTCGCTTCGTGGATGCGAACAAAGATACAGTAGACAGTTTGGTGAATTCGGCCAGCGAATATAAACTGTTAACCTAGGATTTCGGTTAAAAAGAAGAGCAACGTTGGTGTGCTCCCTAGCTCGACGGACGTCGAAGGGGAAAAGCATTGAGGTGGGGGCTACAGGTAGTTTTGTAGAACAGTGGCTGAGCCACAGGGGTCCTGGTGCTGTCTTGGCTCTCGGCCAATGAGATTGCAGCGGTGCATTCAGGTGACTTCAGGAACCCATAGTTTTTTGGGGGGGGGGGGGGGGAAATTCACACCCTAATGTGAAATTCCTTCAGAGGGGGTTTGGTGCTCATCAAACCACAATCAGGATGAAATCTTGGCTTGCACAAGGGGAGGCCTGATTCTTTGTTTCACAGCACATGTTGAAGCCATATAGTCAGACCCCAACAATGGTCACCTCACTGCATCACTTCCTGTCTTTGCTGCACTGAATACAGCTTCAACATCAACACTGAAACATTTCTACATTAAACATTGATTACATACGAAATGTATTTTATATAAGGTTCTTAAATCATTGAATGTATCTGGTGTTTATATCAGGAGGAAGCTGGAACAACCTGAACCTGGACCTGAACCTGAACCTGAACCTGGACCTCAACCCAGCTGTGTGTCCATGAAGAGTGACCAGTCTATGGGTCATCCTATTATGTTTAAAGATGGACGCCACTCTATTGATCAAAGGTGACGATTTCAAACTGATGATGAAAGCAAAGTGATGATGGTGGTGGTGATGATGATGATGATGGTGATGATGATGGTGGTGATGATGATGGTGGTGGTGATGATGAAGATGTGTTTCTATCGGACTCTCTGTTGTGAGATCTCCAGGTTTTAACCCTTTACTGACTCTGATGAAGTTCTCTGAGCACCAACACTCTTCTTCATTGAAACACATTCACACTGGGAGCTGCCCAGTACAACCAGTCTGACACTGAGACGCTCCACTGGAGCAGCTGGAGGTTCTGGGTGCCTTGCTCCAGGGCACTTCAGCAGTGTAGAGTGAGGGAGGGAGAGCTCCATGGAGGGCTTGGTGAGAGCTGTTGGGACTAAACCAGACTGACTGGTGAAGAAAACAGTGAGCTGAAAGACTGAGCTGTTGATTCTCAGAGGGATCAGCAGGACTAGTGAACCTTTACCACTACAGGGACTCATCTGATCCACATCCACACATCACTTCATGGACCTTTACCTTGTGTTGGTCTCTGTGTGGACACACACAATGTGAGCTGATTCTTCATGATTCCTCCACAGAGAGGACCAGGAGAGCTCAGAGGTTCCCAGAGGTCCGTCTGCCCAGCAGCATCAAACACACCTGGACTCCATATTCATGGTCTGTACATGTACATGTAACTACTGTTACATCTCTTGTGTTCACAATCATCTCCATGCTGCACTCTGTAGACCAGTGGATCGTCAGTCTGTCCAACATGGATCTGATGTTTGCTTCCATGCTTTTAGTTTGTGTCATTCATAGAATATTCTGTTCCAGCTGCTGGAGGAGAACATCATCTCTTTTGTGAAGAACGAGCTGAAGAAGATCCAAAAGGTTGTGAGTTCAGATTACCCCGAATGCTTAGAGAGTCAGAGGGAGGATGAGGAGGTGTTGGACGGTGAGGATGAAGAGCAGAGGAGGAGCAGCAGAGAGGCATTTGAGAAGATCACACTGCACTTCCTGAGGAGAATGAAGCAGGAGGAGCTGGCTGACTGTCTGCAGAGCAGTAAGAGTATTTCTCGAAAGATTCAACATGTTGGACAAATGGGACGTTTACTAACGTCTCAAGAGATGGACCAACATATATTCATAGACTCATTCTGTGAGGAAATGACATGTTGAAATATGTTCTTTGACTCATTGATCTCCATCGTTGTGTGTTCATTCAGGACTTCTTGCTCCAGTTTGTCAGCGTGAACTCAAATCTAACCTGAAGAAGAAGTTCCAGTGTGTGTTTGAGGGGATCGCTAAAGCAGGAAACCCAACCCTTCTGAATCAGATGTACACAGAGCTCTACATCACAGCGGGAGGGACTGCAGGGGTCAATGATCAACATGAGGTCAGACAGATTGAAACAGCATCCAGGAAACCACACAGACCAGAAACAACCATCAGACAAGAAGACCTCTTTAAAGCCTCACCTGGAGGAGAGGAACCAATCAGAACAGTGATGACAAAGGGAGTGGCTGGCATTGGGAAAACAGTCTTAACACAGAAGTTCACTCTGGACTGGGCTGAAGACAAAGACCACCAGGACATACAGTTCACATTTCCATTCACCTTCAGAGAGCTGAATGTGCTGAAAGAGAAACAGTTCAGCTTGGTGCAACTTGTTCATCACTTCTTCAGTGAAACCAAAGCAGCAGGAATCTACAGGTTTGAAGAGTTCCTGCTTCTGTTCATCTTTGACGGTCTGGATGAGTGTCGACTTCCTCTGGACTTCACCAACAATGAGGTCCTGACTGATGTTACAGAGTCCACCTCAGTGGATGTGCTGCTGACAAACCTCTTCAGGGGGAAACTGCTTCCCTCTGCTCGCCTCTGGATCACCACACGACCTGCAGCAGCCAATCAGATCCCTCCTGAGTGTGTTGGCATGGTGACAGAGGTCAGAGGGTTCACTGACCCACAGAAGGAGGAGTACTTCAGGAAGAGATTCAGAGATAAGAAGCAGGCCAGCAGGATCATCTCCCACATCAAGACCTCACGAAACCTCCACATCATGTGCCACATCCCAGTCTTCTGCTGGATCACTGCTGGAGTTCTGGAGGATGTGTTGAAGACCAGAGAGGGAGGAGAGCTGCCCAAGACCCTGACTGAGATGTACATCCACTTCCTGGTGGTTCAGTCCAAACTGAAGAAGGTCAAGTATGATGGAGGAGCTGAGACAGATCCACACTGGAGTCCAGAGAGCAGGAAGATGACCGAGTCTCTGGGAAAACTGGCTTTTGATCAGCTGCAGAAAGGCAACCTGATCTTCTATGAATCCGACCTGACAGAGTGTGGCATCGATATCAGAGCAGCCTCAGTGTACTCAGGAGTGTTCACACAGATCTTTAGAGAGGAGAGAGGACTGTACCAGGACAAGGTCTTCTGCTTCGTCCATCTGAGTGTTCAGGAGTTTCTGGCTGCTCTTCATGTCCATCTGACCTTCATCAACTCTGGAGTCAATCTGCTGTCAGAAGAACCAACAACCTCCTGCTTGTCTAAAGTCTTCAGAGACAAACTTAAACCAACACGTCTCTACCAGAGTGCTGTGGACAAGGCCTTACAGAGTCCAAATGGACACCTGGACTTGTTCCTCCGCTTCCTCCTGGGTCTTTCACTGCAGACCAATCAGAAACTCCTACGAGGTCTGCTGACACAGACAGGAAGTAGCTCACAGACCAATCAGAGAACAGTCCAGTACATCAAGAAGAAGATCAGTGAGAATGTGTCTCCAGAGAAAAGCATCAATCTGTTCCACTGTCTGAATGAACTGAATGATGGTTCTCTAGTGGAGGAGATCCAACAGTCCCTGAGTTCAGGACGTCTCTCCACAGATGAACTGTCTCCTGCTCAGTGGTCAGCTCTGGTCTTCATCTTACTGTCATCAGAAAAAGATCTGGACGTGTTTGACCTGAAGAAATACTCTGCTTCAGAGGAGGCTCTCCTGAGGTTGCTGCCAGTGGTCAAAGCCTCCAACAAAGCTCTGTAAGTACAGAGAGTTAGATTCATACATCATAACTTAAATATGCTGTTGTCTTTTTTACCTATTGCTTATTATTTCTTCATCATTGTGTCATCAGACTGAGTGACTGTAACCTCTCAGAGAGAAGCTGTGAAGCTCTGTCCTCAGTTCTCAGCTCCCAGTCCTCTAGTCTGAGAGAGATGGACCTGAGTAACAACGACCTGCAGGATTCAGGAGTGAAGCTGCTGTCTGCTGGACTGGAGAGTCCTCACTGTGAACTGGAAACTCTCAGGTAAGGATCAAGTTAGTTTGTCTTCAATGATTTAAATGTGTCTCTAAACTATCTGCTCCATGCAGCGTAAACAGCCTCTCTCTTTCTGAATCTTTGAATTTGTTCATCAGGATTTCAGATTTCATGAACATCTTTTTCACCAGGAAATTAACCAGAACTATGGAACCAGAAGAACTAATCTCAGAGACTAAACTAGGGTCCAGAAGTGATTTCTGTGAATTTGTGTTTCCATCGCATCGTAAGAACCTTGTAGAACAAACAAATTGGTATGGAGGACGAAAAATGTCTTATGTATGAATAAATAAATGCATTAATAAATGTATAAATACAGAAATGAATAAATAAAATAATAAATAAATGCTGAAGTAAATACAGAAATATTTAAATGCTGAAATAAATAAATAGAAGTTGATACCTAAACAGGACATAAATAAATAAATCTATTTCTACATTTCTGTATTCCTTGATTTCTGTATTTCTGTATTTCTGTGTCCGTGTGTTAATGAGGTAGGCGGTCCGAACCTCATTCTTAATCAGGATTGGTCAAGTAGGGGAGCAAGACAGAAGCAACCGATTCCTCGCAAATCATCCCTGTAGACGACGTCAGAAAACTATCTCGCAGCACTAACGGCGTCCACAGTCTGCAGCTGGACTGCTGCGCGAGGCTGCTGTGAGACTGACCGCCTGTAAGTGCTTTGGGACGGCGGAGGGGTTCACGGCAGCACCCGCTGCTCGTTGAGGACAGTAACTGCAGAGTGATATGTGCTTTCATGTCAGTCTCCAAAACACCAGAAAAGTCGCTAGATTTTGTCGCTTGTAGCTTTTGCCAAAATAAAGTCGCGAAGAGTGTTTGGAAAGTCGCCAGATTTAGCGAGAAAGTCGTCAATTTGGCAACACTGGGCTAGCCAACTTCAACCTTACTGTGCAAGACAGAAGTAGAAGACCAGAAGCATCACACTCCTGTGACCAATCCTGCTTTAGACAGAGGTAAGGACCTCCCACCTCATTAGCATACAGACAAATAAATAAATGTAGGTGAACAGAAATGTAGAAATAAATATATAAGTATTTCTTTGTCCTGTTTGATTGTCAACTTCTATTTATTTATCTATACATTCATTTATTTATTTCCATATTTATTTCAACATTTATTTATTCTTTTATATATTTTATTTCTGCATTCAAACATTTATTTATTCCTGTATTTATTTATTTACATATTTAATAATGCATTTATGTATATCCTTAAGTCATATTCTATTTTTGATCCACAGCGGATTAAAAAACAATGGCAGCGTTTAAAACACAGTTTTCATTCACAATAAAACATCACAGGGTCATCCTGTTGTTCTTCTTATTCATGCTTTGTGATGTTATGTTTGATATAATTAATGAAAGAAAAGGAGAAAAGCAGAGGCGGTAAGGAGACTGAAAACTTGAATGTCTGTCTCTACAGTGACGATCTGCTGAGAGTTTGATGGTTGTTTATTTCTGCTTTAGAACGTAACCGACATGAAATCAGAATATGAAGTTGAATCTCTCTTTTTACTCACGTTTTTACTCTCTCTCGATCCCTCAGGAAGACAAAAGAAAAGCCTAACTTTGTATTTAACACGAATGAACATCATTTTAATATCCACCCCTCATGCTGATATTGATCCTACAGTACTTCCTGTTTACAGTAGAGAACACTGAACTGAATCTGTATCGTGTTTAGAGTAGAACAGCAAGAGTTTTGTCCACTTTCACTGAACAAATGGTCTTTGTTCTTTCTGATTGTACTTTAGTCCAGACTCATCAAAGAGGATTTAATTTGAACACAAATGCTATTTTTCTTGTTCTTGATTGTTGTCTCTTCAGACTGAGTGGCTGTAACCTCTCAGAGAGAAGCTGTGAAGCTCTGTCCTCAGTTCTCAGCTCCCAGTCTTCTAGACTGAGAGAGCTGGACCTCAGCTACAATCATCCAGGAGACTCAGGAGTGAAGCTGCTGTCTGCTGGACTGGATGATCCTCACTGTAGACTGGAAACTCTCAGGTATGAAGAGCTGCAGCCACAGACAATCAGTCTGATGGAGGAGGTAGAACTGGAGACTTGTTCTCTGTCACACTGTCAGCCTGGTTAATATGACCCTGACACACCAAGCTGGCCTCAAACTACCAGAGACTCATCAGACTGTTTGTGTCCCACATCAGACCATCAACACAGACAGAAGTATCAGGGAACAGTAGCCAGGATGAGCCACACAGGGAGGGAAGGTGATGAAACTGTTGTTGTTCTGGAGCGTTGTCTTGTTTCATCATCAGTAAATAGGAGAGTGGTGTATCCTGACACGTTGGGTTGACATGTGTCAGCGTCGTCACGCTGCAGGTTTGTGGACTCATATCAAACAATAGTTGATGTTCTGATGCTCGTCATCTGCCACCAGTGTGTGTTGCCCTTTAGGCAGACATTATTGTGGCTGCAGACGGACTTCAACTGTAATATATATGAATATGTTTTCACCCTCAGATTACAGATCATAGAAAACATTGTTGACTGTTAATAAATCCAGTTAAACCTGTTTAAGGATAAGAGACAGATTCATCTTCACCAGATCTTCCAGTTGGTAGATATCGATTCCCAGATATTTTAAGCCTTTGTAAGACAAATTAAATGGAGATATTATACCGTTATCTGGGTCTCTACTGCCTCCAAGTGGTAGGGCAGTAGATTTACCCACATTGATCTTATAACCAGAGAGACTACTACATTCATTCAGAGAAATAGCAGTATATCATCTGCATACAACGACATATGGTTCATTGTCCCACTGTTAATACCATTAATATGTGGGTGAGTTCTAATAGCCTCTGCCAGAGGTTCAATGGCAGTGGAAAACAGAAGTGGGGACAGTGGACCACCTTGACGAGTGCCACGCCCGAGAGTGAACCGGGGGGAAGTGAGACCGTTAGACATAACCATTGCTTGTGGAGAGGTGTACAGTCATTATACCAACTTATAAATGTATTATCCAGAGAGAAACCTTCCGAAACGTTGAACATATATTTCCATTCGATCGAACGCTTTCTCAGCGTCTAAGGAGACACCATAGAGGTTTGTTTTTGGCATGTTGAATGACCCCCCAATAAACGCCTCACATTAGTGTAGGAATGACGACCTTGCACAAATCCTGTTTGATCAGGCCCGATGATGGTGGTAGGATGGGGTCGAGTCTTTTAGCTAAGAGCTTGGCCAATATTCAGTTTTCCACACATTGCAAACTAGTTGTTCTCCATGAGGAAGGTTCCTCTGGGTTTGTACCTGGCTTTGGTGTTCAGACTGTGTTGATTCAGGTAGTTTTTGCTTCAGGAAGGAATATTCATACATTTGACTTAAGAGTGGAATAAAACTGTCTTTGAATACTTTCTATATTTCTGGGGGAAAGCCTTCTCTCCCAGAGGGGATGTGGTCTATAGCGTCCTCTGTCTGTAAATGTAATGGACTTATTCAAAGCCTCTTGTTGTTGTTCATTCATCTGTGGAAGGTTTAAATGTTCTAGAAAGCTGTTTATTTGAGAGTAACTTTGATGTATTTTGTGGAGTTCGAGAGCTTCTTAAACTGTGGGAGAACAGCCTTTCCAAAGAGTCAGCCGGTTTCAATTATAAACAAAAGTATTTAATACTTCTGAACAGTGGCGGCTGGTGGAAAATTTTCTAGGTAGGGCCATCCTATCAATTTCAGCAAACATCCCAGTATGATTTCATGCAAAAAAAATGTTGTATCAAACACGCATTATTACTTGGCAGTTAAATATTTAACATTTATTCCAACATGAAAAAAAGCAGTAAATAACACTTATATAATACAATACAATATAATATAACATGTTTATTTATTGAGATGCCCCTATGTACATTGTTATAGGAGGTAAAGATCAGGAGAAGTAAACATGAAGTGTAATTATGAATACTGATGTTAAATTAAGCTATGATGAGTTTTCACTGTTAATTTAACATCTGTAGGAGCCAAATTCAATGTGCTGTTAAATATTCACTTGTATTTACATGTTTAACTGTAATCACTTCTGTTTCTACTGTGATTGTTACAAGGATGTCGTTATAATTTGTTATAGTAAGAAATACATGTAAGTGACAGACAACTGTCACTTTAAGGACACTGACAGTTACTGACAGTGGTGAGTAATATCTGAGGCAGGATGGAGCCGCACAGTTTTCCACCGTGTTAGGAAATGTGTTATGAAACGTGTTAAATGGAACGATCTACGTGGATTAAGTTGTGGATAACCTGTGGATACGTATGGTATGTCGAAGTAATCAGCGTACTTTTAGGAAGAAAAGAAGTTGATTGACTGACTTGTACGAAGTAGTGAAGCTTCGCATGTAGTCGGCTGTCTGATTGTGAGGTCAGGCTGATCTGATATCAGCTCTTTGGCTGCAGAATCTCCTCAAAGTTCTCCTCTCAAACGGGTCTTGGAGGAGGAGTGCTCGCCTGTCGAGACTTCTCCTGACGAGAACGCGCAGCTAGGGGGGCCTGATCGTTCTTGCCCACAGCTGAATCTATTTGAGGCGCTGATTGGCTCAATTGTATGTCACTCATTTATATCTTGAATCAGCAATTGGCTAAACGGCTTCATAGACCCGTCTCTTTTGGGCAAAAACGATCAAGCCCCCCTCGCTGCGCGCTCTCAGACGTGTTGTGCACACAGACAGAGAGCACGAGCAGACGAGCACACAGGGGGAGAGGACGAGCAGGAAAATATTTTGCGCAAATATCATATTGTACACACATTACTGGGTACATTCCACAGTTCAAAAACACAAATATTGACAATTTGTATAATTTATGATTATTATAATTTTTTTTATTTTTTTTTTTATTTTTTTCGTGTGGCTCATGGTGGGGCCATGCCCCATGGCCCTCTATTGACCAGCCGCCACTGCTTCTGAAGCTAAAACAGTCGCATAGTGAAGTACATTATCTACAGTTACATTGAATATGACCCGCTCACCCTGAAAGCGTTACACCCACACAGTGGAACCGGAGCAAGAGACCGGAAGTTCTTTCTCCCCCGCCTTACATAGTTGAAAAACATCCCACAATGTTCCTATTGGCTAAATCCAGCTGGCTCCTCCTTCTCGCAGGACCCTCGCACGGGCATGACCAGTAATTGCCTGTCGAGAAATCTATCTGTCCCTTACGATTCTAAATACATTCAATGACTGTCTTTTATGGCTTAACACTTCTATGATAAACATATATAAAGAAGGATTTGCAACTTTTGGCAAAAACTTTACAAGTGTCACAAACATAGATATAACGTTGCTACAACTACTAAGATACACTTCTAACTACAAATCACTTCTATCTATGTATTCCAAAACACTTCCAATTATGATTTCTTAATTATGAATTATGAAGCAATTATATTATAATTTCTTAACACACACTTCTAAACCTAAATTTCCTACAATTTCTGATGTATATAGTGATTTGTAATAATTAGTAAATATAGCATTAATCTCCTCAGATTTCAAACGTTTTCCGCTCGAGGTTTTCAGACATGAGAGTTATGACTGTTATGGTTACTTAAATGTTTTGAGAGTAAGTTTCCTGGTTTGTTCCCATATTCATACAACCTTTGTTTTTTAGAAGATAATACTTTCTCAGTTTGTTGGGAGATTGAAGTATGAAGAGCAGCCCTTACAACACTCATTTGTTCATAGTGTTCTTAAGTTGGATGTTTGTGCATCTGTTCATAACTTAGTAATTCTGTTCAGATATTATTTTCTTCTTCTTTCTGCGACAAAATGAAATAATTCACCCTCTCAGATATACGTTAGTAGTTTCCCAGAGTATAGAGGGATTCACAGAACCGTTGTCATTAATGTCCAAGAACACAGAAAGCTCTTTCCTGATGTAGTCGCAGAATTGTGGCTCTGATCAAATGTCTTTATTGCATTGCATCTATAGGTGTGGACCGGGCTTTGCAGAGTTAAGATGAGACTAAAGGGGCGTGGTCTGATGTGTGAGTTGAGCCAATCCTACAAGTTAGACCTGAGGATGCTGATGTACGTGGAATAAGGAAGTAATCTAGTCTAGAATAAGAGTTCTGGGGATTTGAATGTAAAGTCTGTTACTGTGGGGTTTTTAGTCTCCATATATCTACCCATCATATTTCATTCATTATCTTGACAATAGTTGTAGAACTCTGACTGAGACCTTTAGCCTGGGGAGATCTATCTAAACTAGGACTCAAGATCTTGTTCCAATCTCCACCAACAATGATATTTAGAGATGTATGAGAAGAGGTCAGTTCAGCAAGCCTGGTAGAACAGTTTGGTGGTGAGTTAGGTGGGCGTAGACATTCACAAGAACAATATGTTCTCATATAGATGAGCATGAATTAATACAGAACACCCGTTTGGGTCAGACTGTACCGTCTCAATGACAAAAGGTAATAGTTTCCTAATGATGATCACAACTCCTCTACTTGTGGTGGAATAAGTTGAGAACACAGCTGAGCTAGCCAGTCTGTGTTCACTTCATCATGCTCCTCCTGACTTCAATGGTCTCCTGTAGTGAAGCAACATCTGCTCTCTCTGTGAAGCTCCTTCAGGACTTCACTCTTTCTGATTGGGTGATTGGCACCTTTGATGTTCCAGCTGTGGATTCTCACTTCTTCACATCTTGGCATTATGCATTATGAATATATATTCGGGGGAAAGTAATCTGCTGAGCTGTTTTTAATTCCATATCCATCAGTTTTTGGTGAATCGGCCGTTCTGACCCTTAGAGGCATAAGATGAAGATGATGATATAAATCACAATAAAACAAAACCACAAGACAACGAAGATACAAACATGGAACACAACATGTTCCCTTTGCCCTCCCTGAAGCTCCACTTGTGGAGTTTCCAGATGACCTCCGACCTCTCACTCTGTACTCCATGTGAAGCACATCCACAACCTTCATGCTGCTGTTCTCAGTTTCTACTTTCTGTTACAAAGGTAACAGATACGTAGTACCGACTACATCTATCCTCAGCCTGAACCCTGAAGGAGCATCAATACATGGACTAAGATATTTCATGCTCGCTTCAATCAGTCCTCATGATATTCATGTTCTTCAGTGCTGATTAACAACAAGCCCTTTCTGACAGAGTGAAGTACACACATGCACACACACCTGATGTGTTCAGTGCGTTCATGTTCTCATTGACTTTGCTGCACTTCAACATCAGTGTGCTGCTCTTCTGCCTCAGCATCCGATGCTCTATGTTGTTCTACTTCTACTCTCATCATTTAACAAACCTCTCAAACAGAAAGTAAAGAGGGAGGGGCGTAGAGTGAATGGTCTTCTGAACCATGAGGTTGTTGGTTCTCATACGGCTTGAAGTGAAGTTGAGAGCGACGTCTCTCCACCTCCTTCATGAAGTCCTCTGCATCCTGTTCTTCTCCACAGTTGATGCGAAGAACAGAGGGAGAGAAGCCAGTAGTCCATGTTCATGTCCACCAGTTTCCTGTTGATGTGTTGAAACTCTCTGCACTGTAGTCGGGTACAAGTGGATCCTGGTGCTGTTGATGAGGAGCTCGCCCTTTTGTCTGGAGAGGTGAAGAGTCTGAACTTTATCCTGAAACTCAGGACTCTTCCCAGGACTGGCCTTGGACCAGTTGAGCTTGTGTTGTGGTTCCTCTGTGTGGGGCTGAGTGAGCTCTCTCCATTACCGGGATTAGGAAAGTGTTCCTGACCCAAGAGGTGTAGGATCAGCTGCTGCACAAACCCAATCACATCCTGGCCTTCTGCCTCTTCTGGACCTTTAACGATACCGATGTTGGAGCGTCTGCTGTAATCCTCCATTGAGTCGTCTTCTGTTTCAGCTCTTTTCTTTCTCAATGGGACTGATGCAGGTTCTTAAGTCCTCCATGTGGTCTTGGGTGCAGCTGAGTCTTTGTTGTGCTGCAGTGGTTTGGTGTTTACTCTCATATCATAATATATATAACAGATAATAATGAATATCAGCGCCATGTTCACGCTTCAGTAGAAGCATCAAGCCGTGATATTCAGTCTGGTTTACTGGCTGATTGCGTCCATGAGCGACTGAAGGGAGACTTGACTTTGGTCGCCATACTTTGTGTTTGATGTCAGAGATTTCACAGGTAATCAGCTACTTGTTCACGAGTTCAAAGGTCCGACATCCGTTGGTTTGAACTGTTAGAGGTTCTGTTAATAAAGTGACTCCGCCCATGCAGTGCGACTTGGAACCGACGCGACTACTTTATGAGCTGATAAGATGTCACATGTTGTGTTCACAGCTTGTTCTCACTGAACCACAAGTGGACAAAGAAATGAATAGATGCAGGTTTAAACATGTGACTCACTGACTGACTGGAGAGGAAACTGAGTGTGAAATGGATGATGATGGTCAATATAACACTGATAGTAATACATCATGAATAAGTGAAGATAATGAGCTGTCGTCATGGGCCAATCAGAAGAAGCTCCAGTGAAGTCACAGAGTATGAGCTGATGAATAATAAGTGCTCATGTGAAGATGAATAACAAAGCTCTGTGTGTGAGAGCGATGTAATGTCCATGTCTCATGCTGCTCTGACCCCCCTCCTCCTTTCAGGGTGGAGCCTGCTGGAGTCCGATGGTTCAGACCAGGTCTGAGGAAGTGTAAGTGTGCTTTGAGTTTGATTCATGGAAACAAAGCATCTTCAAACTGTGACATCACTCATTCACATCTCTGATGTCATCATCAAACACATGATAGATTAATAACTGCAGCTGTGTTGTGTCTTGTTCTCTCCATCAGATTCCTGTGAACTCACACTCGACACAAACACAGTGAACAGAAAACTCAAACTGTCTGACAACAACAGGAAGGTGACATGTGTGGAGGAGGATCAGTCATATCCTGATCATCCAGACAGGTTTAACTACTGGCCTCAGCTGATGTGTAGAACTGGTCTGACTGGTCGCTGTTACTGGGAGGTCGAGTGGAGAGGAGAGGTTTCTATATCAGTGAGTTACAGAGGAACCAGAAGGAGAGGAGAGAGTGATGACTGTATGTTTGGAATGAATGATCAGTCCTGGAGTCTGGACTGCTGTGATGGTTGTTACTCTGTATGTCACAATACGACAAAAACACCCATCACCTCCTCCTCCTCCTCTGGTAGAGTAGCAGTGTATGTGGACTGTCCTGCTGGCTCTCTGTCCTTCTACAGAATCTCCTCTGACACACTGATCCACCTCCACACCTTCAACACCACATTCACTAAACCTCTTTATCCTGGCTTTGGGTTCTGGTTTGGTTCCTCAGTGTCTCTGTGTCCTCTGGAGGAGGGAGAGTCTCCTCCTGCTAGAGGAACCTTCTCTCTGCTGACCAGATAGTTCAGTGTGTACAGGATCACACACAGCTGATGTGAGTGAGGAGAATGTGGGCAGCAGTTTCTCCTCAGGGTGGTGTTTGTGGTGTTCTCTCTCCAGCATGGCTAGAGGTTGATGGAACAATACTCTGAACAGAGTGATGTCACTTCAACAAGCTTCCTCTCATTCTTGAAGGTCGTACATCTTATGTGTCCAAACAGAACATCATGTATTCCTTGTCCCCGGAGAGCAAGTCTCACTATATTACAAGCCTCTCTGATCTCTGGATGAACAGAGATGTGTTGTTAGCAAAATGATATATGAAGTGAAATAAACACGTCTCCTGATTCTAACCTCAGAGTGTCTGTGAGTCTTTTCTTCTTCTACTGACAATGTGCTACTTTCAGTGATATTTGATCAACAATCTCTTGATTTCTCCAGAAGTCACAAAGTACCTGCTGAACAGCTGCATCCAGATCAATGTTCTTCTCCTGTGATGAAGACCTTCATCATCTGGAGGGTCTGGAGTTTGTGAATGCTCAGATAACTGGGATGTTGAAATATTCAGACAAGTTTTAATATTAATTTTGGGTAAATTATTAATTACATATGATATAAATCAGGACAAAAACGGGAGACACACAGATTGTTAAACGGAAGGGTGTACATTTATTGCTCAACAAAAGAACACATGGTGCTGGAGGAACAGAGAAGGACGGACTGCGGCAGGCAGGTCCTAAATACCCTGGGAGACTGGCCAGGTGCTCCCAATTGTACCGATAGGCTCCACCTACAGAGGACCGGCAAGACAATATAGACAACCAACAAGGGAACGCCCACAGCAGGCCCTGCTTAAAGCAAGAGGCCGTCACACCCCCCTCCATAGAAACCGGGTCCCAACCCTGGAACCAGAATTCATGGGCTATCGTTTTTAATGACAAGGAGCTCGATACTATGCTGTATCGATTTTTCCCCCCACCCCTAGTTGACGGTGAGACGCGCCTCAGCCAAGCTGCCGAACAGAGCCCGGATGTGCTCCAAATGGTATCTGAAAAGACCACCACATCATCTAAATCAGGGGTGCCCAATATGTCGATCGCGGAGGTAGTGCGGGTAGATCGCATGCCATTCAAAAAAAATTTGATGTCCTCATGGCATTTGCCACTTGATTTTCTAACACACGGGTCACCACGTATGCGCGGTCAACCGCAAAACTCTGGCGAGCTAATTAGTTAATCTTCCAATTTATTTCTACGAAAGAAGCTAAAGCTGCAGCGCCATGATTTGGGAAACATGATTGAGCTGGTGAAAAACAACGCTGAGTGCATGCACATGGTCAGGGCAGTCATCGAAATCCTAAGTCCCATCATGAGGTTCAGACCCTTTGCGCATCTCAGCAACCCTCTCGCCCGCCCTCGCCTGCCAAACGGCATCCTGTTGGCCATAGGGGGCTGGAGCGGCGCCGATCCAACGAACAGCATCGAGTCGTACGACGTCAGCACCGACCTCTGGATGCAGGGACAGACCAAGACGTGGGTCCTCGCGCCTACCACGGCACCGCCGTCCTCAACGGCAGCATCTACTGCGTCGGCGGCTTCAACAGGGTCGAGCATTTCAACAGCGTGCGCAGGTTTGACGTGAGCACGCGCACCTGGCACGAGGGGCCACTCATGTACCACCGCTGATGCTACGTGAGCGTCGCTGTGCTGGACGAGTGCATGTACGCCACGGGAGGTTGAGACAGGTACTCGCGACTCAGCACCGCAGATCCAGCGCAGGATGGCTCTCTTCGCTCACATTGAGGTCGTCTCTACCGAGGATGTCGGCGAGTTGCTGCACGGAGAGCTGCGGGAACTCTTCAGACAAAACCACCTCCTTAAAGTGGTCAACGATGAAGTGGTAGGCCTCGAGCCGCAGCTCGGAGGACAAGCAGGTGTCGGTGACCTGAAAGATGCCGATGCAGTTCTCTGGGCAGAGCTGCTCGCCCAGGAATTGATTTCATGAGTATGAGAGCTTTTTGGTTGATGACTTGTCTCAAGGGTCTCAACAGGTCATTTGAGTCAAAAGAGAGACACTGACCACACATCATGATCAGGTGCTAGAATTCTAGGTCCAGGATTCCACTCTAGAATGGAATCCTGGACCTATGATATCACTGATGAACTGACATCCTCCAATTCAACCTGTAGACCATACGATTGTCATACGCGCCGCATATTCGCGTCAATCGCGCCGCAGGTCTCGCCGGGGACCATTTTTGCACATTCGTGCGAATCGCGCCGGAGAGGGGGCGGGGCTCAAAAGCCGTTCAACTGTCCGCCATTAACCATGGAAAAAATAACCTATATTTCTACATAGTACGTGTTGTGGAAGTCACAGATATCCCGGGAAACTAAACACCGTCATGTCTGGTTCATAATATTGTTCAGAGGAGCTCCGTGGATTGTATCGAGCTGTATTCACTGTGTCTAGCAAGCCACAGGTCGCTGTTTACTACAGCTGTAGGAACACAAAATAAACAGATTTGGCTGTGATTCAATGGCAATAAACCGACAAAAAGGGACTCCGAAATAACTACGTAATGATGCCGATTTGTAGGCTACTTGTCTTCTCAATGGAGTGGATGGATCGGTGCTAGGCTATGTTAACATTGTAGCAGCTCCACCAACACTCAGAATAACGTCATGTAGACATAAATACGGCAGCGTCTATTCATTGTTTGTACCGTATGGTTTACACACACGCATGTATACACATAGTTTGGTCCGGTCTCTGTTGATATGAGGTATCGTAGAGCTCTGGGTGAACACAGACGGCTACAGTATTTATTTCCTGATTCAACAACGGCAGGAAGTCAGTGATGACAGGGGAAGCAACTCAACGCTGATAGGCTATCGCGCCGGGCGTAACACGAATATTTTGCCGAAGTTGAAAAATTTCAGCTCACACGTTTGGGGCCATTTGCCGATGCACACAAATTCGCGTCCATCGCGCCGCACCATTGCAAATTCGTGCCGCGCCAGTCTCATCGTGTCTGTGCAGACTTTGTATGTAATCTACTCGCGCAAATAATTCGCGCCACGTTTGGCGTGAACGCAGCATTACTAAGAAACCACATCCACATTTATCAGTTGAAAGCCAGTATTGGAAATCACGTTGAAATCTGGTCTAAACGTGAACGTTGAATCAACGTCTTCAAATAGTCGGCTAAAAAACTTTAACTTTTCAACGTGATTTCAATGTCACCGTGTTTTCAATGTCAAAATGCTCTCAGATCAATATGTAGCAACTAAATACTTAATCGTAGTAACACATCAACAGTTTACACTTACAGGATTCCTTATCTCCTTTTCCTGCTTTAAAAGTCGTTTTCAAAGCCACACAGGAGCCGGTTTCAGGAGATCTGCCATATTTTCAAGCTGGATATCTGTAAATAAAACAAGTATTAAAAAACATATTCACTTTTAGACCAGTTTTGAACATCTCTCCACCGTAGACCATAGAAGTCTTTTAAACGTGTTTTCGACGGAACGATGCTGACCTGGATATTACACAGTATACTCTATTTTATAATGTTGGGCTACAGGGACAGTCCACAAAGAAAGTGTCTCCAACATTAATAACACACATAACATGCTATCGCTCCAAGCTAACATGCTAACACTACAAGCTAGCAGCCTCGCCCGCATGATGAGCATAACATGATATTAATGGTATGGTAATGATATTTCGCTTTGCAATATTGGAATAAAGTAGTTCAAGTACTTACAGAGTACGTCGTTAGCGTGAAGCCTCGTTTATTCTTCCGTCAGCTCGTTCACTTCCTCATCACCCAGTAAGAGCTAGCTAGTTAGCTCAAATAGTGCGTGCGCATGCGTATTCTAGCAGTAAACACAGAGTTGTATTTTAGTGAACATACAGACATAATGTGCTCTGCTCTCATTATGATGTCCTGGGAGCTTCTTGTTGACAGCACACAGTCTATAGTTCCATATTTACCACGTTTTATATGAGACATTGAATGGGTTCAAATCACGTCTGCGTCTAGACCACATATGAATGGACAGCGTAATATGATTTTGGAGAAATGCATTTAAAGTAACCAAAATCGCGTCTCTTTCAACCTCTTTCAACTGAACAAACCATCAATATTTTAAAATAAATTGGTGTTTTGTGACACGTTGATATTGTAACCGTAATTTAGCCGGTTCAAAACACGGTTAAAATACGTCTTAGACGTTCAGACTCCATTTCAAGGGAGACAGTCAGTGAGACAGTCAGTCAGCAGATAAAACGTAAGAGATCAAATCTTAAAATGCATTAAATTGTGCTTTCTTTAACTATTTAATGGTGCAGTGAGACACATGAGGAGTGTTGATGGATGGGTGACGAGGTAAACAGGCCAGTGTGTGTGTGTGTGTGTGTGTGTGTGTATTTGTGTGTGTGATCTAAAACATCCAATTCCACTAAGTGCTGCTAGCTGGACACTGTTCTGTCATCTGAAGAGGGAGACGGAGAAGAATACAGATCACTGAATAAATGAGCCCCCCCCCCCCCCCCCACACACACACACACACACACACACACACACACACACACACATTATATACATCTTCCATCATGTCAACCTGAATGCGTGACGCACAACATTAAGACTCAGAGCACATCCCTGCTCACCACTAATGTATGTGTGTGTGTGTGTAATAGCATGTTCTTGTTCTAGGGCCTTCAGGAGAAACACGTTCAGCTAAACTGCTTCATTCATTACGTTTAAAGGGAAAGTTTAACAAAACAAAACATAAAACAAAACGCTGCGAAACTAATTAGTTGTGTTGAGTAAAAGTTGGTTTGCAGGGTGCAGTTGAAAGCTCCCAAACAGAAGCGAGTAAGTGGACCTTTAGTTACAATCATCAGTCAAAGAACATCTGGTTTGTTGGTCACACGAGCAGCGTCGGACACGACCGACGGCGTGATGACAGAACTGCAAACGGTAAACGTCCAATGGCCAAACGTAGGAGACGATCCTCCGTAATGCAGAAGACGAGGACATCGGTGAGGCTGATCAACGGTCACTCAGAGCTGTGGGGCAGATGTGAGGAGAAGCTCATCACGAGGCTCCTTCCTCCTGTTGAAGCCGTCACGCTGATCAGCAGAGCGTCTGCTGCCTCAAGACCACTCAGAGGAAATGTGTTTGTGATGCAAAAGGTAGAAAGCGTTCGATGCAAGAACGCTTAAAGGGGATTTCCATCAACTTGGCTTCTAAACTATGAAACCGCAAATTATAAATATTTCCCATTTTCTCTTCATTTTCCAATTCATACTGATTCACACACAACAATCTTGCCACTGATGCACAAAATACTTCCAGAAAACCTTCAGAATTGTTTTCACAACATCGTCACTGCGGTCAACAAACTGAGTTCAGCTTCTTCCCCAGATGTTCTCTTTATTTTTTATGCATTTTTAATCTTTCTTTTGTTCGTCAGAGGACATTATTTGCGAGATCAATATCTAGAATGTTGTGCGAGGATATGAACAGAATTATGACATTGATGTCTGAGGAAATATATATTGATTGCTTCAGCAAAAGTCTTTTTTTATTGGTTGGCTTGCTTCAGTCAGAAATACGAAATGTAAACAACTGCGGCAAAAACAAGTTTTAGATTTGATATGAATGGGTTCTAATTAAACTGTGTGATTTATTTGGACGCATTTTTTGTGTTTGTGCTGTTTTGATTAAAGTTTCTTTCACGGTGTGTTTCACATTCTGCTTCCTCTCACGAGCACACACACACTGCTGATTACATACTTCACACACAATGAACTGCGTTAACAATGAGAGCAGAAGATGTCTTGTGAGTTCCTCATGTGCTCATAATGAGTGAGTTCATTTCACTCAGGTGGGGGAGGTTAACGGCACTCTATTCGTTTCAAAGTGAGGCTCACAGGACAGAAGCCGGCACTAGTGAGACTCGTGAGCTGGGGTCGGTAGAGAGCGGGCCACCGAGCGTGAGGAGTCCTCAGTGAGCAATGACTGATCAGAGATCACAACGAGGATTCAACGAGGCTGGACGAGGTGAAGGAAGACGAGGCTGATAGAACCTCGACAGCATGCGGCTTTAAACGGGCTTTAATTAGTCAGAGTGGCTCGTTTGAGGCTCAGCGTGATGCTCGTTAAGTGAAATGATGGTGAACTACCCGGTGTGCAAAGTGTTGATTATTCCCAACCAGTGAGCAGAGTCAACCAGCATGTTGGATAACAAGCTCCACACACTGCTGGCCTCACGAGGAACATGTATCAGAGCAGATGGACGCGTTCTGTTTGTTTGGTCCTGCAGCGTAACATCTCAGCTCTTTCATGATGTAGACATCAGCAGCAGCCGGGTCATTCGTGCAGAGCCTAAAGAACCGTAACTGTACCAATGACTTAATGAAGCCTGGACTTCTCTTGCATGGACGCGGAGAACGACCTGGCAGTGAGTGTGTGTGAGGCAGAGTGAGCAGGTGAGAGTGATGAGCTGATGAGCTGATGAGGTGAGTGAGAGGTGGAGAAAACTGTATCGTAGTGGCAGAGCTGTGACACATCACGTGAGGATGTCTGTCCATCGACAGTTTCAAAATGTCACAAATGTGACGCAGTTTTGTCGCATCAGATATGTCATCACACCGAGCTTCACTTTGACCTTTTAAACACTAAACCAAACGTTTCTGTCTTCATCCTCGCTCTGGATGCTGCTGCCTCATTCCCTCTCAGACCTTTGCTCTCTCTCTCTCTCTCTCTCTCTCTCTCTCTCTCTGGTTCCCTCTTTCTCTCTGGTTCCCTCTCTCTCTCTCTCTCTCTCTCTCTCTCTCTGGTTCCCTCTCTCTCTTCCTCCCTCTCCCTCTCTCTCTTCCTCCCTCTCCCTCTCTCCCTCCCTGTCTGTCTGTCTGTCTCTCTCTCTCTCTCTCTCTCTCTCTCTCTCTCTCTCTCTCTCTCTCTCTCTCTCTCTCTCTCTCTCTCTCTCTCTCTCATTAAACTCAACGACTGAAGACATGTTAAAGAACCATCCCATCATTCCATCCTGCAGTCGTTTGCTTTCACTGATAACTGGCTTGTGTTAAAGTGTCCTTCTCTTCTTGGCAAAGACTAAATGTAATTCTTATTATATTTTAGATAAGAGTGTTTTGTCCATTCGTTATTAAATGGTATTTGATGTGACTCTCCGACACAGCTGTTTATTATTACATCATCAGAGAGGTCCGTTTACAGGAAACCTCTCCGGACGCATTTGAGACAATTTGTTTTATCGACAAAAACAAATATATTTTCATTTGACCTCGAGCCGCTCCATCGCGGTCTAAAAAGCTTTGTAATTAAAATCCTTCACCATTACTTCACTGAACTGTACTCAGGGAGATAGATTGGGATGAGGTTAGCGTTTTGGGGGAAATCCAATTGGTTCCCATTGTGCACGGCGTACCCATCGGTCCAGCAGCAGTAACTCCATCCTCTGATCAATCAACTGCATCTGACCAAGAGCAGCTTTGATCAGGATTTGACTACGAAGTGAGAGACAGTTCAGGATGATTGTTGGAGACAGAACGGGAACGTTCAGCCTGATCTCAGAAATACGTGAAATGAGCCGATGACAGCATCACGAAGTCATCGTGACGTCACCCGTTGGTTTGAGGACTGAAGTTATGAAGCCTCGAGTTCGGCGACTTAGCCATCGCCATCTTGATTACGGTCGTCATGTTGTTGTTTTTTTTGCAGCCAAATAACGGAAGTGACCATATTTGTATACGTCTCTGGTGTCGACCTGTCAATCACAGTAGCCCCGCCCTAAAGCATCCCCTGCTTTATGGTCTGTGTGACTCTAAATGGACCATCATGTACTAAATGAACATCATGCTGTATTGAAGAAGACTTGAAACTAGAGATTGAGACATAAACTCATGTTTACAATGTTTACTGAGGGAATAAATCAAGAGAGAAGTAGAGTCATTTTCTATAGACTTCTATACAACCAGAGGACACACACATACAGATGTATGTGTCTGATTCCCTCTGCTCTCACCAGAGAGAGAGAGAGAGAGAGAGAGAGAGAGAGAGAGAGAAAAAGCAATAACAGGACTACTGGAAGAGTAAGACAGAGTTGATGAAATGGAAACAAAAAGAAGGGCTCGGAAAGTAGGAACGTCAGGATAGTAAAATAAAGGATAGCAGTAAGGAAGGAGGAGACCAAGGAGGAGAGGAATAATCAGAGAGAAAGGACGGAGAGAAGAGAGGAAGAGAAACACTGAGATGATGAGGCTTTTAACTCTGAAACTAGAACTGTGAATCTGCGAGCCTCCTCAGTACACATCATTAACACACCTTCTCTTTATCTCTCACACAAACTATCCTTTTCTTTTCCACATCGACACCCATTCATCTACTCAAATGAGTAAACACACACACACACACACGCACGCGCGCACACACACACACACACACACACACACACACACTTTTGGCCACCGTGAAGCAATATCCAGAAACACAGAGAAAGTCAGTGAAGTCACTTCTGAAGCTGGAAAGCAATTAAAAACTGCTATAATTAGCTCTGTTTCACTACAGAGCAGGTTTATTACTCCAACAATGGAGCAATCGTGTGTGTGTGTGTGTGTGTGTGTGTGTGTGTGTATGTGTATGTGTGTGTGTGTGTGCTCTCACACGTGTGAAACTTCCATTTCTGTTCCATAGTTAATTGTCCCTCAAGAGGAAATGATGTTTCACGGCTTGGACACACAAACACATTGATCAGTAGAGACACTCAGTAGATCTCGTTCACTACAAACAGTAACAATCAGATTAAAGAGCAGCAGCAGCGTCAGAACACACAATCACATCCGTCTCTGCCGAGAGGCGAGAGGATGAGCTCTTCTGAAATGAGATTATTTTATATTTCACTTTATCTTATATTCCACTTTATTTTATATTGAATCAGTTGATTCTGATTCTGATATGTAGTTATATTTAAAACCTCTTACACACGACGCCCCCAAATGTGGGGGCTCTCGGGCTTAGGGGGGGTTGCAAATATCGTCCAAAAAATGCTCATATTGATAGCGAATATTGTACATGTGTACATTTTATATACCGGATTAAACAGCAACGTATGGGCAACACTATCATATAAGTCACCTTTTACACACTCCAAAACTATAATCTACTAATATAAGCAGCTAGAAAATGTGGCATAAAACCACGAATTCCTGGCCACAAATCTTCATTTTATTTACTGCGCTTCGATATTGGAAAACCAAGCTAACGGCTATACGGCTAATCCATACATCGCCTAGCATTAGCATTCGACGCAGAACCCATAAATACCTTCGGTTCTTCTCTCCGTGAAACCAGTACAAAGCTGTGAGCCAACAGCGGCAACACAACAGTTCCCTTCACCGGAACAAATCGTTGGTATCTGCTCACCTTTATGAAGAATCACAAGAATAACGGCGAAAATGATCCGGTTCAAAGCTAGAATCATTGTTGGCAACAACATCCTGTCTGTTTCTCATCTGTTTCCTGTAGAAGGGGGGTCAATCTAACGTGCTGGACTCGTGGGTGGGTGGTCAGACTTTTGGCGAATGTAATTTTACACTCGGGGGTGCGCGGCACTCTTTGCATCTTTACTCGCTGAAAGTTCTGTCAATCAACACCGGCTTCGACGCCCGCCTTCCTGAGACTCTGACGCGTCGAAGGCGGGCTCATTGACTGAAATCGACCGATGATAGGCTGAGCTAGAGCCCCACACACACACAGCAACTGGAATTCAGACCAGAAAATCCCACGGATGAGAGCCAGAAACAGGCTCTGAGAGGAACCTGGCTCTCAAAATGATGACAATCGGCCGTATTTGGATGTATTGAATAATATGAGTGAAAAAAGTGAAATATATAGTTCTATAGTATACAACAGTACAATGTAAAAGCTGCAACAGCTGGTTCGAAAATGACAACGTCATGTGCCCTGTCTGTACTAAAGCCTCTTATTCTTCACTGTATCGCAGCCAAACGTTATTCCAGGACGACTGGTCGGCTGTGCTGTGATTTGGGAGAGTTGTTCGGCTCTCAGCTGCATTATTTCAAAAACACAATGTCAATAAAAGTGCTGTGTAATATCTTCATGTACTATTAACCAGCAACATGTACACAATATTACCCACTGAACAATCTCAAAGTGTTATCTGATTATAGCATCAAACATTATTAAAATAGACCTTTTGTTACAGAACTTAGGTCTCTTTGGTCTGGGTATGCCATTTTCGAGCAGAGGCCTAAAATAGGGCTCGTGTTGACGAGGATATCAGAGTGGAGTGAATGATTTGGGCTGCAGCTGCTTTCCTCTTGCTGTTTTCGGAGGTGATGAGGTCAGGCTGGTAGGAAGCTGAGAACAATTATCTCTGATGATGTGAGGATGATTCAATGAATGTCTTCGTGTCTCCAACTGTGAGCAAACAGGTGGAGACGGGCAGAGTTCATTACTAAGTATTTACCTGTGTGTGTGTGTGTAAGTGTATGTGTGTGTGTGTGTGTGTGTGTGTTCTTGTTACAGTGAATATGTCAGCAGCTGTGATGTAAAAGCGACTGAAGCTGTTTTCTGAAATGTAATGTTTAAATATGCAAATGAGGCGTTTTGTAATGGTAACTTTTGGTGAATTTAAGAGAAATTTACAGACGCAAACAGACAAAGTATAAAATAAATGTTTTATTTCCACAAATGATGTTTTTGCCCGAAGTGTTAAAAGATTCCAAAACAAAGTCTCTGACTTGTCAACACATAAGAGACATAAATAAATGACGTCCCTATTCTTTATCTTAACTGCATGTGCTACTGGTTTATTGTGACATCTTCAAGAATATTAACAATAATAATAATAAAAATAATAATAATAATAATATTAATAATAATAATAATTAAAAAAAAAAAAAAATAATAATAATAATAATAATGTAAAGAAAAGCTAACTGGCCTCTAACAGCTCCTCCTTGTGGACAATGTGCAGCCGGCTGAACGCGTCTTTGTGAAGGGGTGAGTTGAGTCTCTCACTCCGATTCCTCGCCCTCTTATCCACCCTACCCCCCCCCCCCCCCCCCCCTAAGTCCCCCCCTCTCATTCATCACGGTAAGCTCCAGCGACAGGGGAGCGCTGGTC
>CM051699.1:26087326-26089826 GCA_028022725.1 Lycodopsis pacificus
AAGAGTAAAGAGTGTATCCTGTAAGGAAAGAGGGATGAAGACGTTAACGAAGGATGCGAGGGCAGAGAAATAAAGTGGTGATGAAAGCAAAGTGAAAATAAAGAGAGAGAGCTGTGAACCACTGGAAGCAAATATTAACAAAAAGCAAAGCAGGAATGATGGAAATGAATAATTAAACAACAATGTTTCTCAACCTGTTGACGTCTCTGAGAACAATGTGACAACAATGAGGATGATTTATAAAGATACACAAATCAAATACACAATAATGATCACACATACACGCTAAGAGTTCCACTAACAAAGATCTGACTGCAACACTTTCACTTCTTCATTCAAAACTGTGCAGAACATGATGGATGATGATGGATGGATGATGGATGATGGATTATGGATTATGGATTATGGATTATGGATTATGGACGATGGATGGATGATGATGGATGATGGATGGATGGTGGGAGGATGATCGAGTGATGGATGGATGGATGATGGATGGATGGTGGATGGTGGATGGATGGATGATGGATGGATGGATGAATGATGGATGGATGATGGATGGATGGATGGTGGATGATGAATGGATGGATGGATGGATGAATGGATGGATGGTGGATGATGAATGGATGGATGATGGATGGATGGATGGAGGATGAGTGATGGATGGATGGATGGATGATGGATGGATGGATGATGAATGGATGATGGATGGATGGATGGTGGATGGTGGATGATGAATGGATGGATGGATGAATGGATGGATGGAGGATGAGTGATGGATGATGGATGATGGATGGATGGTGGATGATGAATGGATGGATGATGGATGGATGGATGGATGGATGGAGGATGAGTGATGGATGGATGGATGGATGATGGATGATGGATGGATGATGAATGGATGATGGATGGATGGATGGTGGATGGTGGATGATGAATGGATGGATGGATGAATGGATGGATGGAGGATGAGTGATGGATGATGGATGATGGATGGATGGATGGTGGATGATGAATAGATGGATGATGGATGGATGGATGGAGGATGAGTGATGGATGGATGGATGATGGATGATGGATGATGGATGGTGGATGGTGGATGATGAATGGATGGATGAATGGATGGATGGATGGATGATGGATGAATGGATGGATGATGGATGGATGGTGTATGATGGATGGATGGATGATGAATGGATGGATGATGGATGGATGATTGATGGATAGATGGATGATGATGGATGATGGATGGATAGATGATGGATGGATGATGAATGGATGGATGATGGATGGATGGTGGATGATGGATGGATGGATGATGAATGGATGATGGATGATGGATGGATAGATGATGGATGGATGATGAATGGATGGATGGATGATGGATGGATGGATAGATTATTTTCATCAGAACCAGTCCAATCCTGGTATATCATTAAAAGTTTGGAGACCAAACAGGAATACTCACTTTGGAAGCAGAAATATTAAAGGTTGTGCGTTTGCTGTTACTGTTCATCATGGAAAGCTTTCTTCTGTGTGCTTGAAAGCTGCGTTGAGCGTTATTATTAAGAGAAGCAGTGGAGTGTGTGTGTGTGTGTGTCTGTGTGTGTGTGTGTGAATGTGTGTGTGAATGTGTGTGTGTGTGTGTGTGTGTGTGTGGTTTGATAAGAGTCTTCAGTCAAACTCCTGCTGAAGGATTTGGCCCATTTTGCCCCTCAGTGACTTGAGTCATTTGTTCTTGTCACTTTCTTTGGGACTCAACGTACAACCGAGGCTGCAGACGGTCACGTTTAATCCTGAATCTCTGCTCCTACCGGACTCCTTCAGGGGACCGCGCACTGTCCACTGTCTGCGTGTCCCAGGACTAATAACGGTCTCAGTGAAAACGTGTGCAAAATGAACTTCCTTCTTCATTACGGGACTTCCCAGAAATTGGTTTCAAAGGTCCCTTCAGGCATCACTGGTGAAGCTAACGTTGTTTCAAGGTAGCATGTGTTCTACTGTGTGCAGGAAACACGTCTGTTTGTGTGAACGTTGCAGGAAGACGTCAGTGCATTCACCATTAACTGTAGAACAACGGCTTTGTCTGAGCAGCGTCCATCGACTGACAATGAGGAAACAGGCTGTCGTTGAAGCTCATTGGTCAGTGCCAGAGGACTCGGTCAGAGAGTCTGTTGCAGTCTGTTACAGGTGCACCGAGGCTTTCTACTACCGCCAATAGAAACACACAGAATCACTATGAGACAATCAGAGAAACGGCTGAAGCATGAAGAGACAGGGAGGATGGTTTGGAAAAACAGACCGACTTTCACCCAGGAGACGGCTGTTAGTGTCCCTTGTTACACCAAGTCAATGTAGACTTATTCAACATTACTTTTGTCTCTTAACTACACCACGTATCTAAGTTACCTTAACCACAATCTTTTACTAAAACAGGTAACAGTATATGTCGTCCCTGACACGTCTCAAACTAACCGAGAGCGTCATAGGATTTCTCTGC
>CM051699.1:26094826-26112326 GCA_028022725.1 Lycodopsis pacificus
CTGTGAATAACAGTGTCTGGAACAGCAGGTCTGGGACTCTTCATGACACCATCAGGAGAGTGAGACTTGGTGGTCAAATATGACGGCATTATTTCCAGGTCAACGAAGGAGGAATTAGAATGAATACAGGTGGAGCTTCATAGGACTGCTCAGAGCAGAACATTCAGCTGGTTTCAGAGTCCTGCTCGGGTTTTATTCTTTAGCTCAGAGAATAAACTCCATCGCACCGAACTCTGAGCGTCCGGGTTCCTCTATAGAGTAACAGACTAAGTGTTGGAGCTGTCGTTTAGACGTCATCACCTGAGCTCCTGTTGAACAAAAGTCTCCTAAAGGGTTGAGAGTGACACGTTGGCGACACCTCATGACGTGGTTTTGTCGCCTGATCTTAACTTTTTCGTTTTGGACCAAAAAGTCGTCAAATGAGTTGTGCCGAACGACACAAAGGAAACATTTGAGCATTTACTTTATGAATCTGACCAACGATGAAAACGCTCCTCCGTCTGAAAGTCTATTGTCTGATTCTGTGCCATTCAGACCTTTTCTCTTCTCATCTGCAGACACTGATCACAGACAGGAGTGCAGACGGGTTCAATAATCAGATGAGGTCTGGCAGTGTGAGCAGGTGGGGGGGGAGGAGGGGGGGGACCAGTTGTACAAGTGAGTATTAAGACAAAGAGACGCCGTGACGGGAGCTTCTGCCTGTTTGTGGAGGAGAGGAACAGCAGAGAGGATCAGTGAGGCAATCTATCGTCTGCCTGTTTACAGAGCCGCTCTGCTCTGATTGGCTGATGTGATTCAAGGCAACGTGCAGTGTCCTCAGACGTTACTCCAACGAGCAAAGTAAACTCATCTCATGGCTATAATTAAGTGTTGGTTTGCTCCGATGACTTCATTAGGACATCACATGCTCGTGTGATGGTGACAATGTAATATTCATACCTTCATAGATGAAGAGGGGTCGGAAGGTTTCAGTGGCTGCTGAGCATCACTGAGTCCAGAAAGGTGAAGAGAAACTGGAGCAGATGGTGAAAGCTCATTACGGTGATGAAGCTCAGACACATTCAGGAATTACATTCCAAAAGTACAGATGTCACATCTGTGTGAGGTTCTCTGTTCCCTGCTGTGCTTAGTCCACGTTGAAGACACTTTACGAGACGTACGGGCAGAATGTGTACTTTATGTTCTCTAGAACTCGTTCTCTGCGTTCTCTCTCCACTGATCAACAAATACACCGTTTACTGCTCGACGTGTGAAATCATGTTGTACATCGTGTTTTCAGAATGTCTCAGTGTTGACCATTCGTGTCTCCTGAGAGTCTCCTGAGTCTCTGAGAGTCTCCTGAGTCTCCTGTGCGTCTCTGAGAGTCTCCTGAGTCTCTGAGAGTCTCCTGAGTCTCTTTGAGTCACCTGAGTCTCTGTGAGTCTCTGTGAGTCTCTGAGAGTCTCTGTGAGTCTCTGTGAGTCTCCTGTGAGTCTCCTGAGTCTCTTGTGAGTCTCTGTGAGTCTCTGTGAGTCTCCTGAGTCTCTGTGAGTCTCTGTGAGTCTCCTGTGAGTCTCCTGAGTCTCTGTGAGTCTCTGTGAGTCTCCTGAGTCTCCTGTGAGTCTCCTGAGTCTCTGTGAGTCTCCTGAGTCTCCTGTGCGTCTCTGTGAGTCTCCTGAGTCTCTGTGAGTCTCTGTGAGTCTCAGTGAGTCTCTGTGAGTCTCCTGAGTCTCTGTGAGTCTCCTGAGTCTCTGTGAGTCTCTGTGAGTCTCTGTGAGTCTCTGTGAGTCTCCTGAGTCTCTGTGAGTCTCCTGAGTCTCTTGTGAGTCTCTGTGAGTCTCCTGAGTCTCCTGAGAGTCCATCGTGTCGCTGGAGGAACCCTTTAAATCAGTTACATAATGTAACAAACTGATCATTTCATTGAGTTCTGCTGTGAGCTGTGAACAGAATGACAATGAAGTGAATCCGTTGATCTTTCAAACTGCGACAGTAATGGAGGAGAAAGAAGGTTTCCATAAACGCCCTGAGAACAGTCGAGTGAATGTGCTCTCAGAGGAGACGGGCTGCAGTGAGACAGTCAGAGAGGACAAACACACAACGCTCACGGGACAGAAGGAAGTCGTGTAACGCGCTGTAGTGAGGTGTTTGGGAACTCAGGCTGCAGACCGATGTGGACGTGACAAATCGAGCCGCTTCGAATTCCCCAAAACCATCAATTCCTCCGAGTCCCCGTCACACTCGCCTGCTATTAAAGCAGCCGATATATAAATATATGTATTTACTGAGATACACTTCCATTCCATAGCTGTCAGCCAGCCAGCAGTGTGTGTGTGAGTGTGTGTGTGAGTGAGTGTGTGTGTGTGTGTGAGAGTGTGTGTCTGAGTGTGTGTGTGTGTGTGTGTGTGTGTGAGTGTGAGTGTGTGTGCGTGTGTGTGAGTGTGAGTGTGTGTGTGTGTGAGTGTGTGTGTGTGTGTGAGAGAGTGTGTGTCTGAGTGTGTGTGTGTGTGTGTGTGTGTGTGTGTGTGTGTGTGTGTGTGTGTGTGTGTGTGTGTGTTTGTTTGTTTGCATGAGGCATGCTTGAGATGCAGGAGCTTATCACGCAGCACTCTCTCTCACACACACACATACACACACACACACACACACACACACACACACACAGACACACACACACACACACACACACATACACACACACACACACACACACACACACACACACACACACACACACACACACAGACACACACACACACACACACACACACACACACACACACACACTCACACACACACACACACACACACACAGTGGGACCGGCTGCTCATGCAGTGATAGTGAACGAAAGGTTCTTTTGGGGAAGCGGCTCGTAGATGAACCGTGGAGACGAGGGACGCTCTGCTGGGGATAGAAATAGGTGAATGAAGGTCAAGAGGAAGAGAAGGTGTAGAAGGACGGAGAGAGCGAGCGATGGCAGAGGGAGGAAGCACTCGTGGAGTGAAGGAAAGGAGACGAGGGTGAATAAACAGAGCTGGAGGAAGGATCTGAGGAGAATAAATCAGAAGTGTGACACTGTGTCTGCAGACCAGCTTACTCCACTCGTTCTTCCTCTGCTGTTGATGTTCAAAACAGCACATCTGATGAAAGGAGGACACACACTTTGTGCAAAGGGCCTGAGAGTAAGAAAACACTGATTTCACTCGGTTGCTTCGCTTTGCACCGCGCTGATGTTTTGCTCTCTCGTCGTCCCACAGATGAAGAAGCTGCAGGAGGACTAATGAGAGCTTCACCGAGTGTTCCGCCGTCACCTCGGCTCCTTGATTACAGTCTGTCGCCGTCGAGTTGCAATCACAGGAAATCAGCTGAGAGGAGTTATGAAAGCAATCATTGTTCCATCACCACACTGTCGTCCAGCGACGACGTGCTGACTCGGAGTCTGTGAAGGAAGTTGGGAGCAAGTAAAGAATGTGTTTTCACTGGATGGATGGAACTAGAGTGGGTTAAACCTTCAATAATGTAGTTATGTAATGTCGTTTCATATCAGTATTCATCGTGATGTTTTCAGTTCATTTAACTGAGAAACATTTGGGAAGCTTGTGGAGCGTCCAGTGAGTTGGGAGTAAGGAGGTGAGCGGAGGTCTCGTGTCCTCTTATACGCTTCGCATCATGTCCAACGTTACTGCTCATGGTTTCTGCCTTTTCCTGCTAAAGTCCAGCAACACGAGTTCATTTCCGCTAGTTACGTGAATAGTCTTTTCAAAATAAAGGTCCATCTTCACAGGAAACTCAGTTATGTTGAGTCAACAAAAGGACTCAGTTCGGTTCAGGAACAGATCTTTGTGTTGAAATAACTGAAGTACGCAGGTTGCTCCATACAAACACGGTTGACTTCTCGTGTCACACAGAGCACTAACCTGTGTGTGTGTGTGTGCTTTATGCTTCATCGCTCAAGATTTCGTGGATAACATACAAACATTGTCGTACGAATTACGGGGATTCGTTTTCGTAGGTATGAGTGCTGGATGAGTTACATAACAAACCTCATTTTGACCCAAATCAGGATCTTGTACCAAACCAAGTCAAGCTGAACACTAAGCTAACCTACGCTGGAGCTTTATTTTGAAAAGACACGATGCATGTACGAGTGTAACTGAGTGCTCTACTGAGGTAGACTCCAATCGTCTGACCGTCATTAAAGGGCCATGAAGCTGCTACACATCCAAAGAATCATTTCATGATATCATGTTCTCATACAACCGTTTTTATTGCAAGTTAGGTTTTTGGGAAGTTGAATGTGCTGCTGCCTCTCAGCTCCCAGTGGAACACTGCATCTGTCCAACACCTCAAATAATGTCAACGTTTCCCCTCTGGAAACTGTGGAGCCAAAAGGCTGGAAGAATAACAATGAAGCTCTCAGCCAGATATGAATCAGTGATGAATATATATATATATATTCGTATATCCTCAGTGGCCTCTGTAGAACCAAAGTTACACACACACACACACACACACACACACACACACACTTTGTAATTCATATGAGCATTTACACATCTAACTTGTTATTGAACATATTAATGTCAATATGAATGAATGTTCTCACTAAACAAAGGTCTCATGCACAGACATGCAGAGTGGATCAGCCGTGTTCTTTGTTCTTCGTCACCTGTTATTCTGCATGTGACCTGAACACAGGACAGCACGTGCACACTCACTCTACGCTGTCATTCATCAATGAGATCTTCTCTGTTCCTGGGGTTTGGATGCACCTGTTATACGTGACTTTCAACCAAAGTGTCAGATGCATGTCATGTGATATCCACATCGGTGGAGTCAGTAAACAAAGGTAGAATTACAGTAAAGTACTGTAGCTGGGGCTAAATATGGCCACTTCCTGTTCATGGCCCTGCAGACGAGACGTTTTAGACTTGGTGTCTTTGATCAAACAGCAGGTCTGTTCTTCCCGGTTTCAGCTTTTGTTGCTGAGCCGTCAAGATTTTAGACAAATGACTCTGAAGATGCTGAGAGAAAAATGTAAAAAAGCATCCATATGCAAGCAGGGAGGTGATAGATGAGCCTGTTTACTCCCTTTGGAGAGAAGGATGAAGGGAAATGAAAAGAGAGGAAACCAGAGAGAGGCATGGTGGTGGCGGAAGGGATGGAGGAGGAGCTTAACGTGAGATGAAAGAAGAAGGAAAACAAAATAAAAGGAGTTAAAACAGAGGAGGAGGAGGAGGAGGAGGAGGAGGAGGTGAGATTGAGGTGAAGGTGGTCCTGCAAGGAAGGGAGAGAAGAATGAAGATGGAGTGAGGTGAGGACGAAGATGATGGACAGAGGAAGACACAGGAGGAGGAGAGAGACGAAGAGGGATGATCTCAGGGAACGGCGACAGAGACTTCAATTTTATTTCACGGGAGATTTTCAAAGACGAGTCATCAATCGTCTGTGGGCAGCTTTACAGTTCACCTGCTGTAAAACTGTAACGTCATTTATTCCTACAAAAGTCCAGCAGCACAAAGTCAACGTACGCTCGTGGCATTTATTCTTTACAACGTAACCTCCCGTCTTCTTACGCTTAGTGAGGCTTTAGGGACAGATCTCTCCCACACAGAGACGAGGAAGCACTCAGACACTCAGAGGAGCAGAGGAGCAGAGGAGCAGATACTCAGAGAGCAGAGGAGCAGAGGAGCAGAGGAGCAGGTGTGGCTGAGCAGACTCAGTGGATTCATTCAGACGATCACGAAGGTGGGAAAACACACAACGGACGGAAGTGAAGCAACACAAACAGGAAACACTGACGGAAGACACACAGGAGGAAGGATAACTTAGGAAGCAGGAGGAGGCACGAGCACGTTAGACCTCAGGTTACGTGATAAATAACACGCTGACTTGACGCAGGACGGACAGCGTCTCCTGGTTAAAGACCGGTTTCTGTTCGACCGACTCGCCTCCACTCCCAGCCGCCCTCGTGGGCTTCTGGTCTTTATGCGCCCTGGTTCATGATTATGACTTTCACTTCAGACATTTGGAGCTCGGCAGGAAGTGCATGTCTACTATTCTGGCCGAAAAACAACAATGATCCAGAGACACCAAAGAGCTGAGACGTGTAAGCGCGAGCGATGGGTTTGTTTCTACGAGCAAGTCATCTGATGCATTTTTAGCATCAAATATTTTAAGGTGTAACGGCATAAACTAACGTCCTGCAATCACTCTCAGTCAGTCGCTAACTTCACGTGTCTTTTTGAATCTGCATTTTCTAAACGCGTTCTCTGCCGAGGCTCCGTCCTGTTGATGGACTAAATGTATTCTGGCTCCAGATGTCTGCAGAGATGGTGGCAGGTTGTTCTGCAGGTTGTGTTCTTATTCTGAGAGTCAAAGCTATGAAAGCTGATCCTACAACCCTGCCTCCATCTAAACTCAATCAAAGAATGACGGTTTTGAAACCTATCGACTGTCGTCAGCAAGCATTTTCAAATGGAGTGATTCTTGCATTTCTTTTGGGTCAGGTCAAAGCGAAACACATAAATAACCAATGTTGATACCTCAATGATAAAAGCAGCAGAAACTCCCACAGAGTGCAGCCTCTCCAGTGAGTGAATCTCACTGTGCCGGGATATTGAGCCCGATGGGCACGAAGCTTCACGCTCCGATCACAGACAGCTGCACTCATTCTGCTTCCTGTGTGACTCACACAGCACACGGACACACAATCCTCACAATGGACCACACGAGAACCAACAGCATGCTGTCACTGCAATCCAAACACGAAGAACAGGAAAGTCTGTTAGCATCAGCGTGATGTTCATTTAGTACATTATGGTCCGTTCAGAGTCACACAGACCATGAAGCAGGGGTGCTTTAGGGCGGGGCTACACGCTGATTGACAGGTCTTTACCTCTTACAACTCTTCACAATGTGTTTTCACTTCATGAAAGTTCATTTTAACATGTTGGTCTCTTAAAAATGTATTTTTCATCATTCCGTTGTCCTTAGCTCCTCCCTCTCGTGTCACTTCTGGTTGCCCAAAACCAAGATGGCGACGGCCAAAATGTAGAATTCAAGGCTTCAAAACGGAAGTCCACAAACCAACAGGTGACAGCACGGTGACTACGTCCACTTCTTACACAGTCTGTGGGAGAAATGCTCCCTCCATCATCTCAATATTTAAATAAATGTTTCCACAACGTCTTACAGGAGTCTGCGGAGGGTTCGTCCGTACAAACTCTCTACTGTACGAGCAGCCGAGTGAGAAGAAACACATTGTCAGTGGCAAAGTTATTGCTGCAGAGCTTCACTTTGAAGCTTTGAAACCTTGCAATATGTTTAATATGTGAGAGTTCTGAAGGTCTCAAACTATCTTCATCTTATTTCATCCTGATGCCGTTTGACGGCACAGTTCTGCCAAAGTGTCTGTTCCTCCCGTCCAGGGAAGGTCGACTGTGCACAGAGGAAACAGCAGGTTATGCAACGGACGGGTCACAAGAATGTCACAAAAGGGAAAATCACATTATGCTAATCACCCATATGCTAATTGGATTATGTTAATCCTCTCAAAGACCGGAGATGATCGGAGAATGTGCTGGTGTGTCCTTCAGGTGGGCTTTTGGATGGTGGTGTGTGTGTTTTATGGTGGTGTGTGTTGGATGGTGTGTGTTGGATGGTGGTGTGTGTTGGATGGTGGTGTGTGTGTTGGATGGTGGTGTGTGTGTTGGATGGTGGTGTGTGTGTTGGATGGTGGTGTGTGTTGGATGGTGGTGTGTGTTGGATGGTGGTGTGTGTGTTGGATGGTGGTGTGTGTTGGATGGTGGTGTGTGTGTTGGATGGTGGTGTGTGTTGGATGGTGGTGTGTGTGTTGGATGGTGGTGTGTGTTGGATGGTGGTGTGTGTTGGATGGTGGTGTGTGTTGGATGGTGGTGTGTGTGTTGGATGGTGGTGTGTGTTGGATGGTGGTGTGTGTGTTGGATGGTGGTGTGTGTTGGATGGTGGTGTGTGTGTTGGATGGTGGTGTGTGTTGGATGGTGGTGTGTGTTGGATGGTGGTGTGTGTTGGATGGTGGTGTGTGTGTTGGATGGTGGTGTGTGTTGGATGGTGGTGTGTGTGTTGGATGGTGGTGTCTGCCCAGTAAAGCTGCAGTCCATGCACTGAGCCAAGATCAGTCTAATCCTAATCCTCACATCTTTATTCTTGTTCTGGCAATTCAACAATCACCAAGGACAGAGTGTGTGTGTGTGTGTGTGTGTGTGTGTGTGTGTGTGTGTGTGTGTGTGTGTGTGTGTGTGTGTGTGTGTGTGGTTATGATTTATCCATCTTGCACGTCCGCTTAACATAAATCACATCATTTTACAGTGAAGACTTGGTTCAATGGTGAAGGTAAGTGTTAGGTTAGAAATAAACTAAGCGCATGAATAAAAGACGGCTTCACCTGGAACGCCGTGTGTATGATTCCATGAGGAGGAAAAGCATAAAGAACCCTGCAATCAGAGTTCATCCCTCGTCTTCCTCACGGCGTTCCTCCTCTCCATCAACACTATGAGGCAATAATGTGGAACGGAAAATTAATATTTCACAGTTCACCTAACTGCAATATCTCAGGATTAGATTTAACCCGTGTGGCCTACAGGCTGCAGCAGAACAATACAATAGAAGAACGAAAGCATCGCCACTGACTGATACGCTGTGTTGTCTAAAGGAGTCAGTGAGCTTCTAGTCCTGTTGTGCTTCATCAGCCTGTTGATGCATCGTCCAGAAACAACAGATACGAGTCACATAATTCATCTACATCGCTCGTGGCTCTGTGACGCTGTGTTTTGGGCTAAATGCTAGCCTCAGCATGCTAACATGCTCTCAATAACAATGTTAACGTGCTGATGATTAGCAGGCATTCTGTTCAGCATGTTCTTATTCTAGCCTGTTAGCATGCTGAGGCTGATGGGAACGTCTTCGGTTTTGGAGGTATTAGATCATAAAACAAAGAAGGAACCGATGATGAGGCTAGATGGAGAGTGAAGAGATGACCAGAGTTATTATAAATCATCCTGAGACGTACGTGACTGTGAACCAAAGCTCCAACCTCACAGACATCCATGAAGCATCCACGACCGCTGAGCAGCGTGTTACGCCAACGGAAAGTCAGCTCGGAGTCTTTTCTTTATGGCGGATAATGCAACGGTCAGCACTAGTGGCGTAGTTTAAACCAGGCAGCAAGTGAAGACACACAGGAGACACAAGACACTACGAAGAGGAATCCAACCAAAGACAAATGACAAGAAGCTCACACAATGAGCAGAACAAACTAATCAGGAGATAACAATCAATAAACCTCAACATCTTTGCTCCCTGCGTTGTTCGTTGATTGACGTCTGTCGTCGTCTTTAAGTTGCTTTCATTCAGAAGCTGTTTGTCGCTAAACGAGACACTTTCTCTCTTTTCTCTGTTCAAGAATTTGTTTTTTGAGTCTTCTTCTTGTTCTTTTTCTTGAGCCTCCTACAGGACCGAGGATGTCGAACGCTGAACAGATTTTAAAGTCCACGGAGGCTAACTTGTGATTTTCGGCTAAATGAGATAAGATAAGATAAGATAAGATAAGATAAGATAATCCTTTATTAGTCCCTCAGTGGGGAAATTACAGGATTACAGCAGCATTGCTCACAAGTAGTAGAATGAAGATAAAAAATCAAGATAAATGTCAGAAACAGAAAGTGGTTTTGAAATCAAACTGATTTGATGTGAATCACTAATCATGTGTCCGTGTTACATTCATGCTGATAAAGCGTAATAGTCACATCCTAACTGACCTCAGGAGGTGTCAGATCTTTGTGGTTGTGTACTGATGGAGGACTGGCTCCCTGTTCGATGGACAGAGCTGCAGCTTTCTCCTCTAATGGTCCAGTGTGAGCGCCACGTATCCTCACAATAGCTCCACTTATCAGCGAGCTGACAGCCACGTAATAACACGGCTCTGCTTCCAACGGCTCCCACACAATCAGGACTTTATATTTCTCTCTGAATATATAGAGTCCTGCCCTCAGCTCCTTCTCCAACATGATGGGATAATACGTCCACCTAAAGGCAGTGATTCATGGGTAATGACTTGTGTTCTCAGCCCGCGGACAAAAGCTCCACTGAACCAGCTTGTTTCATTATTTTGTGTCGCTTGGATCTTTCCGTACTGCAAAGCGGTGAGCGATGTCTTTATTTAAAGTTTGCCCGTACAGAACAATACTACGTGCAGGGGAACAAGGAGAGAACCGTGTGGAACAGCATTACAGTGTGACTATTGATCAACACGTCTTCCCCCAGAATGTGTTGCTGCTTTGGAACAGAACTTACTCTTTGCCAAAGTGGAACATTGTCTGTTTCTCAGTGAAACAGAAAGTTAAATGTCTTAATAGCAATAAAAACATCAACGAGACCAGACTGCTGCAGAAGACCGAACACCACGACTGGGTCAAAGCCAGGATGGTCTGAAGACACGGTGAGCTCACAATGATTCAACATGAGCGATGAGGAAAGAAAGAACCATCCTCGCTTCTCCCAGACCCGTGTCGGACACCACAGGTGTGCATTCACCAGCAGCCGGCTGTTTCTCGTTTCTCCTTGTTTGAGAAGTTCCACTGCTGCGTCTCCTTGACTGCTTTTTGGTCGTTGGTTCGAGGCTTCGAGGAGACGCAGCAGTGGAACTTCAGGCTGAGACGGGTTCATGCAAAGCAACGTATCGCGGTGAACAGTCAGCAGACCGGTTCAAGTCAAGTATTTAAAGTGCGTTGCATCAGAGTGACGGCAAGCCTTTCAGGAGGCACCGAATCCAAACGACTGGATTTAAAACAGAAACCTCTTTTGTCTTCTTCGCTCCATTTAGAAATGACAGCGGTTACTCTCATGGCAGTAAAAGATTACTGAGTATCTGTTACAGTCATCTGATTGTTACGTCGTTCAGCAACAAGCAGTGCAGAAGATTACATTCATAATCCCATAATGCTGTGTGTGTGTGTGTGTGTGTGTGCATGAGGTTTATCACGTTAATGTTAGTTTGAGATGTTTTATGGCGTCCATAGAGCTGCAGCAGATGGCACGACAGGCTCCGTCCCTGCAGGATGCTGTTTGCTGTCCTGTCAGTTGAAATAGCTTATAGAACATAAATGAGTAATGGTGATGGTTTCATGTGTGTGTGTGTGTGTGTGTGTGTGTGGATGTTTACTTAGTTAAGTGAATGAGCTGCTGGGCACTGTTTCAGCATCATGACATCATTTACCCTGAGCGGAGTCCCTTTTCCACCAATGAACTGTTATTGCAATGTTTGTGTGCGTGTGTGTGTGTGTGTGTGTGTGTGTGTGTGTGTGTGTGTGTGTGTGTGTGTGTGTGTGTGTGTGTGTGTGTGTGTGTGTGTGTGTGTGTCTTTGAAGGAACATGTCTGTGTGTACCTCGTATCTTAGTCTGGAAGGGTGTGTTCCTCATCAACAAACTGGTGAGGAACATTATGTCTGCAGAGTACACATTTCAATCTGTGTGAGTGTGAGTGTGTGTGTGTGTGTGTGTGTGTGTGTGTGTGTGTGTGTGTGTGTGTGTGTGTGTGTGTGTGTGTGTGTGTGTGTGTGTGTGTGTGTGTTTATGAGGGAGTCCAGGACAAAGTGCTTCACAGAGGTTATTCAGTGTGGCTGCTCCTCAGAATAAGAGATGAAGTATAACAATAAGAGATGAAGTATAACAATAAGAGATGAAGTATAACAATAAGAGATGAAGTATAACAATAAGAGATGAAGTATAACAATAAGAGATGAAGTATAACAATAAGAGATGAAGTATAACAATAAGAGATGAAGTATAACAATAAGATATGAAGTATAACAATAAGATATGAAGTATAACAATAAGATATGAAGTATAACAATAAGAGATGAAGTATAACAATAAGAGATGAAGTATAACAATAAGAGATAACGGTGGGAGGCCTCCGTTAGATGCCTTCATGGTCTCTGTGTCTGGTCGATCGTCGTTAGAAGATATTAAATGTTGAATTAAGTGGCTCGCTGTGTTTCCTTGACAACAAAGCCAAGGTTCAGTGTGAGAGCGGAGTCTGCGCTGTTGATGTGAAGCAGAAGGTTTCATTGAGAAGTGAGGAGGTGATGACTCCTCATCATGTGAATGAGTTGGTTCAGGTTCAGTCAGGAGGAATGTTGGATGATCGGTGGATTGGATGTTCCACCGAACTTCGCTGCTTCCTGTTGACACGTGGAGCTGCTTCCTGTTGAAAGGTGGAGCTGCTTCCTGTTGAAAGGTGGAGCTGCTTCTTGTTGAGATGTGGAGCTGCTTCCTGTTGACACGTGGAGCTGCTTCCTGTTGACACGTGGACCTGCTTCCTGTTGAAAGGTGGAGCTGCTTCCTGTTGAGACGTGGAGCTGCTTCCTGTTGAAAGGTGGAGCTGCTTCCTGTTGAAAGGTGGAGCTGCTTCCTGTTGACACGTGGAGCTGCTTCCTGTTGAGACGTGGAGCTGCTTCCTGTTGAGACGTGGACCTGCTTCCTGTTGAAAGGTGTATCTGCTTCCTGTTGAAAGGTGGAGCTGCTTCCTGTTGAGACGTGGAGCTGCTTCCTGTTGAAAGGTGGAGCTGCTTCCTGTTGAAAGGTGGAGCTGCTTCCTGTTGAGACATGGAGCTGCTTCCTGTTGAGACGTGGAGCTGCTTCCTGTTGAAAGGTGGATCTGCTTCCTGTTGAAAGGTGGAGCTGCTTCCTGTTGAGACGTGGAGCTGCTTCCTGTTGAAAGGTGGAGCTGCTTCCTGTTGAGACGTGGACCTGCTTCCTGTTGAAAGGTGGAGCTGCTTCCTGTTGTAAGGTGGAGCTGCTTCCTGTTGAAAGGTGGAGCTGCTTCCTGTTGAAAGGTGGAGCTTCTTGGAGCTCTGCTGAGCTGAAAACAACAGGATTATGTTTTGTAACATGAATCTGAACCTGCATCAGTCAGTCGATTGTTTATTCTTTGCGCTGTGAGCAACATGTTCATTCATACTCGTTACATTTCAGAATAAACTTCCGTCTTCACAGGAAACTCAGTTATGTTCAGGCAAGAAAGTGACGTAATCAGGTTGAAGGAAGGGGTTAAGATAACAGAGTGATGCTGCTGAAGTGAGCAGTTTACCTGACAAGTAAATCAACATTGACTTCTTGATTACGTGGATAACATAGAGAATCATTTCATACGGTGCATTGTTGTTTTCCTGCACCTCGTCCGGCTCTCTGGCTCGTGCATGTGAGTCCTGTTTGTTGGGGGAAAGCATGCACGCTCCACTGACGTTCCCCTGCTCAGATATAGAGGTTTGTAACTGAAATATCACCACAAATAAAAATAAAAATTTAAAATCACAAAGTCAGGAGTTACATGACACTCACCCTCAGCCGGCCTCGTCCCCGCCCGGAGTCTCTTCTGATGACAGGCTGTGAAGCGCCAGCGTCCCGCTCAGCTGTCACAGCTCCTCTGTGAGCCCGTGGACGGAGACGCAGCATGACTGTAATTACAATACGTGTCCTTTATGGGCGAGAAGAGGAGAGAAGACAGACAGAGGGACAGCAGAGAGGGAAATCTAATGATGCTGCACTGCAGATCTATTCAGCAAAGAGAAGGATGAGTAAACGTGATGTTATCAGACAAACTGTACATTCAGGTGGTTAAATCTGCTGACTGTGAATAAATTATGTCATGTGTATATGTGTTTCTTACTTAATAAATCAGATCATATCTAAACAGTGGAAGAAGGAGGGTTGACTGAGCAGCTTCCTGATTTTAAACACATGTTTAAATGTTTGGAAGTATCCTCACAGAGGGAGAAACTTCCAGAAAAATCTAAAAGAATCAAAAAGTTCAAAAAGTCTCGACAGCTCATCAGAGAAAAGTTCAGATGAGCACAGGGTTTCCCTCACTTCGTGACTCGGAAGCGAAGGTGTGGTTGGTTCACACTCTTGAGCTCGTTGTTGGTGAGAGCTGGTCTCTGGTGCTGGTGGTCCAAAGACCTTCCTCTGTCCCTGACCCGCTGCAGCCGACGGACAGACGGACACTTCCTGCTGGTCATGGTTCTCTGATGCTAATGGTATCGTACGCGCTGTGGCTCACAGCTACATCTCTCCGTGTCAGAGAGAATTAGAGTTACAGGAGTTCAAAGTAACTTTAATGTCGGGCTGCGACGCCTCCAGCGTGTGAACTGTATCGCTTCCATCAGCGTCTAACGCTGCCTCTCCAGGGCTCACCGGGCTCTGCTCACCGGACTCACTAAACGTTCCCACCGATCACAACTCACACCTACTTTATTGGAGAACGCAGGAAGGAATGCAGAACTAAATATTGATATTAAAACAGGGAGAATGAAATGTAAAGAAGTATACGCATGCACATACTGAAAGCTAAAGGAGCCAGACGCCTCCTGCAGGAGATGGTGGAGACCAAAGCAGAGCAAGGAGGGAACGTGACTCCTGATGAATGCTGATGTTGCTCTGCGTCTGCTGCATGTGTGTAAAACAACAAGTCACATGACCCAATAACAAAGTCTCCATCTCTTTCCTGTTCATTCTGTTCTTTCTCTTCTCTGCATCACCTTCTTCTTCTTCTCAAACCCGACCTGTGCTCCACCACGGATAGTTCACCTCTCAGAGCTCTCCAGTGAACCTGAGGTCATCAAGAGAACTCTTCCTCCGGACATTCAGCGACATCACAGAGAACAGCAGAAATGACTTACTCATCTTCATCTGCACAACATTCGTGTTGTTAAAAGGAAAGGAAAGGAAAAGAAAGGAAAGGAAAGGAAAGGAGAGGAGATCTGAAATCCCTTGAAGGTCTTGGAGCCGAGCGATGAACCGTCAGAGGGGAGTGTTGTGGAAACGCTTCAGGGTGAAACGCAGTCAAGCTGAGAGAGTTTATGTAACGCCAAATAAGTTAGCCCCAATGGCTACGCTCGAGGTGTGTGCGTGTGTGTGAGAGTGTGTGTGTGTGTGTGTGTGAGAGTGTGTGTGTGTGTGTGTGTGTGTGTGTGTGTGTGTGTGTGTGTGTGTGTGTGTGTGTGTGAGAGTGAGTGAGTGTGTGTGTGTGTGTGTGTGTGTGCGTGAGTGTGTGTGTGTGTGTGTGTGTGAGAGAGATCCCTGCTGACTTGGCTATCGAGGATCACCCTTCCGCTGCTGAGAGTAAAGATTCTGATGAGTTCATTCTCATCCATCACTACGTCTACATGCACCAAATATCCTGAAAAAGACAATATTCCTGCCAAGCTGTTTACATCACTGATAAAAATTAATATTCCAGTAATATTCACGTTTACAGCTGTTCATATTTAGAACGTTAAACGACCTCATGTCTCGTCTTCATCACCAGTGAGTCTCACGGTGACGTCGTTCTCTTCTGTTTGTCGGGTCGATGTCCTGACACGTCGTCTAAATATCTCAAAGTGAACATCGGGAGCTGACGGATGTCTTTATGTCTTCTGAGGGAAAGTGTTTCTGCGAAATGAAGATGATGATGATGATGATGATGATGGCAGTAAAGCTATTCTCTCCTGTAGCCCAGCAGCCATTAGCTGTTGGATGTAAGCCATGCGTCACAAACAGGATGTCAAAACAGACTGCTGCTCTGTGCTGCTCTGTGCTGCTCTGTGCTGATCAGTGCTGCTCTGTGCTGCTCTGTGCTACTCTGTGCTGATCTGTGCTACTCTGTGCTGCTCTGTGCTACTCTGTGCTACTCTGTGCTGCTCTGTGCTACTCTGTGCTGATCTGTGCTGCTCTGTGGTACTCTGTGCTGCTCTGTGCTACTCTGTGCTGCTCTGTGCTACTCTGTGCTGATCTGTGCTACTCTGTGCTGCTCTGTGCTACTCTGTGCTGATCTGTGCTGCTCTGTGGTACTCTGTGCTGATCTGTGCTGCTCTGTGCTGATCTGTGCTGCTCTGTGCTGATCTGTGCTGCTCTGTGCTGCTCTGTGCTGCTCGATGCTACTCTATGCTGCTCTGTGCTGCTCTGTGCTGCTCTGTGCTGCTCTGTGCTACTCTGTGCTGCTCTGTGCTGCTCTGTGCTGCTCTATGCTGCTTGAGTCGTTCTGGACGATAAGAGAAATATGACGTTCAGCATTGATCTGCTTTGGCCAGGAACAGACTAACGATACGCCTGGAGGCAGCGTTGCTGTGCAATAACTCATAAAAGTGTTTCTCTCTGTCTGCTTGGAGACACAGCTGCTCATGTTCACGTCTTCACTTCCGTCTTCGTTGCTCTGAGATTGTCTTCGTCACCTGCATCACATGTAAGCGGCCTAAAATGTAAAGTCGTGTGAAAACATATCGAATTGAATCCTTCACAAGACCCGAATACTTAAAGTGTAATAACATTATTAAAGGGTTATAGATGTGCACAGTTTATTTCCTTTGAGTAAAGATTTAGGTCCCAGAGTCAAGCGTCCGTTTCTCTGAAAGATAACAAACAACCGGAATACCTGAGCGGTCACAACCACATGTGCACAGATGAAAACTCGAACAGCATGAACCACAAACCTCCGCCAGGTTCTCCTCGCTGTCACTCGCTCTCCTCTCGGCTAATTGTGAGCTCACAGTTAAAGCCGGAGCCGCTTTTACCTCACGGTGAGTTATTCATCAGCTTGCATTATTCAACAAGTGTAATAAGTGCAGCGTGCTGGTTAAATGAATTAGGAAAAGGCAATCATTTATAAAGCACATCTCCCCCGTCTGACTGCAGGCTGCTCAGGCGTCCTGCCAGAGAGGTCGCTCAGATCTGCACCAAAAATACACAAAATACGACGTATTGAGCTTTGAATCGTTTCCGCTGAGGAGGAGTCGCCCCCTGCCTGCCAGTAGAGAGAATGCAGCTTTAAGACATGAAGCATCGGCAGAACCGGAGGTCTGAGTCTGCCATGAACACACAAGCAGTAGATCACACAGATTACATCAGCTGCATGACGCTGCGCAAAGGTCCAGAGGAACACTAAATATCACGTGTATTGTTTTGCCCATATGTGCGTCTGTGATAAACTGACTTGGAGAGTTTCCACGATAAATAACCTTCAGGTTGTGTGCCAGGTATCTAACCAGGACGTCACGAAGACCTTTCACATGAGCCCAACAAACAGCGTGTCACCGCAGTGCCAGACGATGAATACTCATCATAAATGATGAATGATGAAATGAAACTGTGATTCTGGGCTCAGCGCTGCCTCCCTGAGAGCGATGACACAGAGAGTCTGACGTTCAGAGGAGCCGGCAGATGTTTAGCTGGTGGATGAATGCTGATAACTGCTTTCCATCTCCAGCTCTTTCTTCATGCTTTTATTTTGGTGATGTCACGACTTAGTGATTCTCTCTCTCTCTCTCTCTCTCTCTCTCCTCCTCCTCCCTTTGTTCTCTGCTGGTGTCCATATGTCCTCCTTATGTTCTCACCTTCTCTTTCTTTATGTCTCATTAGCTCTCTTCTCCTTCGGGGGGTTTGTCTCTCTGGTGTTTCCTTCCATTCACCATTCTTCTGTTCTTTCCACTGACGTTGACGGCTTGATGA
>CM051699.1:26117326-26118676 GCA_028022725.1 Lycodopsis pacificus
GGTGACAGTTTATTGGTTAGTAGGTGTGGTGTCACCTCCCTCCTGTCTGAGTGAGGAGAGAGGAGAGGAGGAGGAGGAGAGGAGGAGGAGGAGGAGAGGAGGGAGGAGGTGTCACAGAGTTACAGTATCGATCCACGGTCAGGCTGAGATGACCTGAAGACAGCTCCTCAGGGAGAAGCCCTCCCTCCTCTGACTCCTCATTCAGCTCAGCTGCTCTGGAATCTGTTGTTGTTTATCTCTGCTGCTCTCAAAGGGACGATTTAACAATCTTTAAAGTATGAATACAATTGTTCAGGTTGGTGGGGGGGGGGGGGGGGTGATAGATGTTTACCTTCTAATCTCTAAAGCCACCTGGAGAAGACAGATGAGTGGAGGAGTTCGTCTCCCTCTCTTTCTTGTCTTCTTCCTCCTTCATCAGGCTCTTTATGTTTCAAACAGTTTTATCAGGTTTGAACTATAAGTGAGGTCGGTGGAGCTGGAGCATGTTCTCTGTCGGGCTGAGCCACATCCGATCACTGTCAGCAAACATCCCAGAATGAATTAATGCAGAAGCATGAAGGCATCAAACACGTACTACTTTACAGTTAAATATTTAACCTTTATTCCAACATGAAGAAAAAAGTTAAGTTCCAACTTCCAGTGGACGGGATCGCTTGCGGTTTAAACTTCCGGTTCAAAGTAGGATCGGAACCGGTGGGCAGGAGAGGCAACAGCCCGAAAAAGAGGATTTCCAACGATTGAAAAAAGATCCACAAATAATCTCAAAATGTCCACGAAGAGAAACATTGATGCAGAGGGAAGAAAATGTAATGAAAGATGTGAGAAGCGAACACATGTTTGTGCTTGAAGGAGGGAACGGGTCTGTCTTCTGTGCTATGAGGCGTGTCGGTGATGAAGGATACAATTCACGTCGGCATGTTGACACCCAAACACGGAGCTAAATTTAGCCTCAAGAAAAAACATCAAACTGTCCAAGAAGTAAAAAGGCAGAATGCAACCACAGCAGAACATATTCACACAGCTGCAGCCAGTGCAGGCTGAAGGATGTGAGCAGAGCTCCGGCAGATACAGACTTTAAACATGTCAGTGTGTGAAGAAACACCATCGCAGACGAGTTCATGAACCAGCAGCAACCTGACAACACAGCAGCAAGAGACGAGCAGCTGCTCGTGTTTTAATGAAGTGTTGATGAAGCACAGACAACACGGACACATCATCCATCATGTTCATCAGACCTGACTCTGTGATGCAGCTGCCAGCAGGACGACACAGGGGAGGAACATGATGATGCAGAGAGGCGACACAAACAGCTTTGAACAACGTTAATTGTCATAACTTGTCTTTGATATT
>CM051699.1:26118876-26156376 GCA_028022725.1 Lycodopsis pacificus
GAGAGAGAGAGAGAGAGAGAGAGAGAGAGAGAGAGAGAGAGAGAGTGTGTGTGTGTGTGTGTGTGTGTGTGTGTGTGTGTGTGTGTGTGTGTGTGTGTGTGTGTGTGTGTGTGACAGGAGGTGAAGTAAATGAATGAAGAGGAGAGAGAGAGATATTTACTCTGTTTTTATGCTGTTTTAATCTATTTTATTTTATCCAACAGATCAGAAGATTCACAATAAAGTTATCATCACAGATTTTGTTGAGTTAAATCATTTTTACAAAGTGAAGTAAACTATTTATTTCTATTATTTCTCTTGTTTATATTTTTTATTTTGTATAAGAGGTTTTTGTTATGTTAAGAATGAACTATTTAAAGAACTTCTTGCTTTTGTGTTGTAGTTTTATGTTTTTGGAACAAACTACATTATTTATTATCAAAGATTTTTATTTTTTATTTTTCTTCGGTGTGATAATAACGAGACAAAGCAAATTTTTATTTTATTATTTTAGGATGCTTTAACTACGAATGATCAAAATGTATTCTGACTCTAACGTAAGAAAATATTTATATTTTGTAACAAGAAAACAAATAATTTAATTATTTTGGCAAAAACATGTCATGTTTTTTTAACTACTCCTATATTCACTGCATGAGATAATACTATTATTAATGTTCTTATTATCCCCATCTGCTACCAAAAAATTGGAATATTAAACAATAGAAATAATAAAAACAGATCGTGTGTATTTTCCTGTTTTCTTTTCGACAGGCATAGTTTAGACGCCTTGTTGTCCTCTGAAGGACCCTTCATAAATCCAACATGGCGGCGTCCATACGGCTGTGCTGTGCCCTCCGCGTCACACTCGGAGGTGAATTATCTCTCTCTGTTTGTCCTCCACAGCTCCGTTAAACAGCTCCGTGCGTTTATCATGTTGTTAGTTTTGCTGTTTGTTTGTTTAGTTAAATCAGTTCTGTTAACTGATCCTGGACCAGCCTGTCGTTACTGCAGGGCTCCCATAACGTCAATAGTTTTACTATTAATGTCACGGTGTCTAAAGCATGTGAATATGAGTACTGGTGGTTTTACTGCAGTCTAGTTTGCGGTGAATAGAAAGAATCCCAAAGCCTTTAAAATGACGTTTGCGTTTCCTCCGCAAAACTTCATTCAACATTGTGTCAATTTAACGCCGCCATGCTTATTATTCAATGTAGACACCTCTGAGAACATAAGTGTTATTTGTAATGCAATGCATGAGTTCGTGCTCATAATTCGGCATACTTACAACTAGAAAGAATCACTGTATTATAGCTAGAATCTCTGTTATCAGGCGTTACTACCCTCACTGTCTTCTTCTTCTCGTGTCTGTAAATGGGTAGAACATTGTGGGAACCAGGACAGAACCCTGGGAGGTGCTTAGCTTACACATTTATCTTAATAAGAAGTAGATCTCAGCATGGTGGGTGACAGTTTAACCCTAAGCCTGATGTTTCTGTGTCTCTGCATGTTAAACCATCACACCGTGATTCATCCTGTCTGTCCTCTCGGTGGACGTGTGTCCTCTCTCAGGAGGCGTTCAGGTGTCCCAGCTGGTGAGTCGAGCCTCGGCTGCCTCTCTGCAGAGAAACCCTGCGGCTGCACTGTTTCCTGCTACGCCGTGGCAGCAGACCAGACACGGCAGCTTCTTCAACAAGTGTGAGTTACTACCACTCATCAGGGACCCACTGTCCTTTAACACTTTGTAGTTCGTGCATTCTCTTGATTTGGTTTTAGTTGTCGTTACTTGGATTGTGTGTGTGTGTGTGTGTGTGTGTGTGTGTGTGTGTGTGTGTGTGTGTGTGTGTGTGTGTGTGTGTGTGTGTGTGTGTGTGTGTGTGTGTGTGTGTGTGTTTATATATAAATGTGTGTGTGTGTGTGTGTGTGTGTGTGTCATTACAGTGACGGCTGAGGAGTTGTGGAAAGGTGTGTTGGCGGAGTCGGGTTCTGGAGCAGGAAGGGTCGAGGGAAGAGAACCAAACGCAAACTGAGAGAGACCTGAACCGAGGACAGAACATCGGAGAGGGTGAGACGTCTGTCTGTCTCTGCAGAGGTTTTGTCTTGACTTTCACAGGAGCAGTTAAGAGTTAATAAACTCACTAAATATACTTTATTTAAATCTCTAATGCACAAATGTTGTTTCCAGTGTTTTATTTGTTCAGAAGTGCTAAAGTTCTTCTTCTTAGTTGATTTATCGTGTTCTTCAGAGCTGATAAACACGACACACTCGAATATTTGTGAGGTAACAATTTGTTTCGGCAAGTTTTAAACTCTTCAAATGTTCTGAAACTTGCAAAAACTTCTAAACTCAAGTACATCTGTGGTAGATGGTGTACTTATTATGTACTTCCTTCTACTCTCTCACTTCTCCATGTTCAAGGATAAGAAATAAAGACTTGGGAGTAGTTCTGTATGTTTTCTTCTCTTGTGTGTCTTCGTGTTTCTGATTCCTCTCTCCATGTCTCCATGTCTTCATGTCTCCAGGTCGTGGTGGGGTTTCTGTGGCCCGGTCTGAACACTCCGGTTATGAAGGAAGGGACTCTGCAGAGCATGAGCCGACGAGGGGAGAGTGAGCAGCAGGAGATGCAGGCTGAACTAGGTACGAGCTAATGGCTGAGCTAGGTACGAGCTAATGGCTGAGCTAGGTACGAGCTAATGGCTGAGCTAGGTACGAGCTAATGGCTGAGCTAGGTACGAGCTAATGGCTGAGCTAGGTACGAGCTAGTGGCTGAGCTAGGTACAATCCTGCCGGCAGGTTTTGGGCTTCAGGAAGTTGTTTCTTGAAAACGAAAGAGAAGCTTTATTCAGTGTTATTCACCAAAACTCAAAAACGTGCTTTTCTTCCTCGTACAACATTTTCAAAGCTGATCTTTTAAGAAGCGTTTTGAATTCAGCGTCATTAACATCCATAACTACTGTACTCGTCTTCTTCTGCACATCTCGTCCGTTGATCAGCAGAAGAGTCTTAAAACCAGGAATATGTGCTCGTTCATCTTCACACGATGAGACAAACAAACGTGAGAGCGACTCGTAGAAGAACAAGACGTCAGAAAGCTCCACAGGAACCTTTCTAACTTTGAAGAAACACCGGCGTGAGAGAAGATCTGCTGATGTGCTGCTTGTGTCTCCTCCTGCAGTGCGTCAGAGGGACGAGTGGGAGAGGAAGAGGAAGATGAAGGTGAAGAGGGAGAGAGGATGGACGGGGAACTCCTGGGGGGGCATCAGCCTGGGCGCCCCCGACCCAGGACCCAACGGAGGTAAGCAGGAGCCCACAGACTGTTTGAAGCTGTCGCCATCTTGGATTCATTTTAAAGTGACAAATAATCGTCTTATGATTTTAGAGACTCCTGATATTGTGCATTTGAGGCCTTTAATCAGGTGTTTGTGTGGTAAAGTCTCTGCAGGTGTGTCTTCAGCCTGATTAGATCTTCATTAGAACCCTGAGGAACAGCTGGTTCCTCCTGTTCACTGATTACTCGTTTACATCAGCTGGCGGTCAGAGGATCTGTGCTCCTTTACTTCAGCTCCTGATTTACTGGTTTCTCTCACATCCTCACATGTTTCCTTTCTGTTGTCGCCGTGCCAACAAGCAATCACTCTTCCTCCTCCTCCTCTTCTTCCTCCTCTTCTTCCTCTTCCTCCTCTCCCTCCTCTTCTTCCTCCTCCTCCTCCTCCTCTTCCTCCTCTCCCTCCTCCTCTTCTTCCTCCTCCTCCTCCTCTCCCCTCCCTCCTCCTCTTCTTCTTCTCCCTCCTCTTCTTCTTCCTCTCCCTCCTCCTCCTCCTCCTCCTCCTCCTCCTCCTCCTCCTCCTCCTCCTCCTCCTCCTCTTCTTCCTCTTCTTCCTCTCCCTCCTCCTCTTCCTCTCCCTCCTATTCCTCCTCTCTCTCCTCCTCCTCCTCCCTCCTCCTCCTCCTCCTCTTCCTCTCCCTCCTCCTCTTCCTCTTCCTCTCCATACTCCTCCTCTTCCTCCTCTTCCTCTCGCTCCTCTTCCTCTCCCTACTCCTCCTCTTCCTCTCGCTCCTCTTCGTCCCTCCTCCTCCTCTTCCTCCTCCTCCTCCTCTTCCTCTCCCTCCTCTCCCTCCTCCTCCTCTTCGTCTCTCCTCTTCCTCTTCCTCTCCCTCCTCCTCCTCCTCCTCCTCCTCCTCTTCCTCTCCCTCCTCTCCCTCCTCCTCCTCTTCGTCTCTCCTCCTCTCCCTCTTCCTCCTCTTCCTCTCCCTCCTCCTCCACAAACACTTCTCTATCCGTCGCTCTCGCCTCTCACACAAATGAATGTGATGTTCAGAGAGCTGTAACGAGGTTGCTTGTCTCTGATCAGGTTTAGTTTCTTACAGATGGCGGGACTAATGTCTCAGCTGAGTGAGTGTGTGTGTGTGTGTAGGTGTGTGTGTGTGCGCGTGTGTGTTTAGGTGTGTGTGTGTGTTCTCCTCTGAGTCAGCGCTCCTTTGTTTTCTGTTAATTGGTTAGAAGTGAACAGGCTGCTGTAACATCCTTCAGAGGTCACCGACAATGAAAAGTGTCAACTCGTCACGCTGCTGCAAGGGCTTCTGGGTATTTGTTACGCTAGCGGCGAGCCTGGTTTAATCTGTTTTATACTGTGTGTGTGTGTGTGTGTGTGTGTGTGTTTAAAACTTTTATATCTATACTTTCTTTGTCTCCACAGAAACATACGAGGACTTTGATTCACGTGTCATCGAGGTGAGTGTTGTTCTTAAGAATGATCGTGTGTGTGTGTGTGTGTGTGTGTGTGTGTGTGCGTGTGTGTGTGTGTGTGTGTGTGTGTGCGTGTGTGTGTGTGTGTCCACAGCTCATCTTTTCCATCGCACTTGATGTTGTCACGCAGAAGTAGAGTAATAGACGGGACAGTTGGAGAAGAAAAGGTCATAGGTTCTTTTTTGCAGAACAATGGTTTTGTGGGCGATGCGTCTCGTTGTGATCGGGTTCTTAGAAAGCACAGAAAAGTATTAGACTGATGGGTCCAGTAGAATGTGAGATTAGCCACACACACACACACACACACACACATCATCTCCGCCGAGCGGAGATGATTAGTAAAACCCAGGAGCAGAAGCAGCCGTCCTCCCAAACGCACTGAGATAAGATGAGCTGTACGAACGCACTTCATTTAGATTCTCTCTCTGTCCGCCTGTGTTTTACCTTCATTCAATTAGCACTAATGCACCGTCCCCACTGAACTAATGAGGCTAATGCTAAGGTCACACACACATTCAGTCAAACACACATTCTGTACATCGACTCTGTCACACACACACACACACACTTGGAGGAAATAAATTCAAGTATTGACCTGCTATTTATACCGAAACATCCGAGGTCTAATTTCATTTCACCCCCATTTGTTTGCATCAAACGTGTGTGAGTGTGTGTGTGTGTCTGTGTGTGTTATATTGTTTGATTATTCCAAACACACGCACTCTCTCACACACACAGCTTCACATCAGTCTGTGTGTCACATTGATAGTCTTCCCCAGCCCTCCTGTCTGAATAAATACGAGTGGTGTCCCCCTACATTAGGCTTCCCCCTCAGAACTGACTGAAGCGTTTATGGTGCCATCTCCCTCTATAAAGTGTGTGTGTGTCTGGTGTGGTGCACTATAAATTCTGGGCTAATGAAATGAAAAAGGTTTACTGGAATAAAAGGCTGGTCTCTCAAGGACGATGCCGGCATGCCATTGGAGGAGGAGGAGGAGGAGGAGGAGGAGGAGGAGGAGGAGGAGGAGGAGGAGGAGAGGAGGAGGAGGAGGAGGAGGAGGAGGAGGAGGAGGAGGAGGAGGAGGAGGAGGAGGAGGAGGAGGAGGAGGAGGAGGAGGAGGAGGAGGAGGAGGAGGAGGAGGGTAGTTCTGGAGATCCGTGTCTTGCAGAGTTTCCACTCGATCCTCACCGCAGGGTCCCTGGTTCAAATCCGACTCGATACGTCTTTTTCTTCTGCTTGCTTAAACCCGGCAGGGAGAGAATTCAGGCCTCTGACTATAATCACCTAAATGGACCAAAATGAACATCATGCTGTATTGAAGAAGACTTGAAACTAGAGATTGAGACATAAACTCATGTTTACAATGTTTACTGAGGGAATAAATCAAGAGAGAAGTAGAGTCATTTTCTATAGACTTCTATACAACCAGAGGAGTCGCCCCCTGGTGGCCACTAGAGAGAATGCAGCTTTAACGCGTGAAGCTTTCCTAAGTTTTTCATACAAAATAATCCAAGTTGAGGATATTGGCGTGTGAAGGCGGTCTGCTAACGATGAAGCATTTAAACGTCCTGCACCGTGTTGTTGGGTGCGCTTGTTTTCATCACCTTTAACAAAATTAAAAGATTTCCACATTTCTCTGTTTAGTTTTCCCCCTTTGTTTTCCGGTATCACAAATAGTCTCGTCGTTGCCGGTCAGGGTTTGTTGTAAGAGGATAAAGAGAAGTGTTAAAAACGACGTTAATAATCTCTGGTATGTTAATTGATAGACTGATAATATTCATAGAGGTTTAAATAAACATTTAATTACGTTTCCCGTCTCTGCTGAGAAAGTTTGGTGTGGAAGGTCTTTTCCTAAATTCCGCTGCGGTTGAGTTCAGAGATTGAAGCGAATGAAACGTTGACGATGTTCTCAACAGACTTTCATTCGTCTTCGTTTCACACGTCTGAACATTAAAGTCTTTCCTCTCACGCTTCTTTAAGGTAATCTCGAGGCTTTCATTAGCAGCTCTCTGGCTGTCAAACCTCCACTTGTTCCTCAGCTCGTGACACTAAATTGCAAACAATAATACACATTTGGAGCTGTAGGATTCACTAGAAGAGCTTGTTCATCACGAAGCCTCTAAACTCATTTACATCGACTCTAAAGGAGAAAACGCTGCGGCTTGAATCAAGCGTGAGAAATCAGATCTGTTGTAAGAAACTCATTTATGCTTTTTATACTTTTAACTTGTTTAACATCTTTTTACTTGAGTCTCATTTTTCCCCTCTTTACTCTCAGAATCACACTTCAGAGTTTCCTCACACGGCCATTGTTTTCTTCTTCTTCTTCTTCTTCTTCTCTTCTTCTTCTTCTTCTTCTTCTTCTTCTTCTCTTCTTCTCTTCTTCTTCTTCTTCTTCTTCTTCTTCTTCTTCTTCTTCTTCTTCTTCTTCTTCTTCTTCTTCTTCTTCTTCTTCTTCTTCTTCTTCTTCTTCTTCTTCTCTTCTTCTTCTTCTTCTTCTTCTTCTTCTTCTTCTTCTTCTTCTTCTTCCTTCTTCTTCTTCTTCTTCTTCTTTCTTCTTCTTCTTCTTCTTCTTCTTCTTCTTCTTCTTCTTCTTCTTCTTCTTCTTCTTCCTTCTTCTTCTTCTTCTTCTTCTTCTTCCTGTCTGAGTGGCAGGAGCTGGGAGTTGACGGAGTGTGATTGAGAGCGTTAAAATAGCGATTTTCCGATCTTTTTCTTCACGGGGTAATGTTGGGTATGATAGTGTAGTGGGGTGTGCAGGGTTTACGGTTTTTTTGTGGACTTTTATCGGGCTTTTTTTGGGTCTTTTTGAGCGGATTGCAGCCGGGCAGCAGGTGCTGTCGGCGTGCTAGCCGCTAGCATGCGGCTAACGGAGCTAACAAGGGAACACGGCGTGAAGGTCCCTCCCCCGCTGTTCGGGTGTTCGGTGGAGGAGATCAGCCTGGGAGTGGGTGAGCTTGTCGGCCACAGCCACGTGAAGTCCGCAGCGCGGATGAACAGCGCTGTGGTCATCTTTCTGGACACTTTAGAAGCTGCGGACGTGGTGCAGATGCACGGGATCTCCGTGGGTGAACACTTCCTGCACACATATCCTCTCGCCTCACGGGACGTGAAAGTCACCGTGTCCAACGTGCCGCCGTTTATAAAGGGAGAAGCCATCATCAAAGAGTTGTCCAAACATGGGAAGGTGGTGTCTTCGGTTCAGAGAGTGTCCTCTGGATTTCAGTCTCCTCTGTTGCAGCACGTCGTGTCTCACAGGAGACATGTCTACATGATCCCCAGCAATAGGAGCAGAGTAGTCGACCTCAGCTTCACGCTCACTGTGGACGACTTTGACTACGTCATCTTTGCAAAGACAAACGATTTCAAGTGTTACAGCTGTGGGAGACAAGGACATGTGAGCAGAGCTTGTCCTGGGGAACACGGCTCAAACAGAGACCAGAACCGGAGACGCACCGAGGGGGACAGAGGGGACGAGCAGGACGGACAAGAGGGAACAAGTGGAGCACAGGAGGTGAGGGTGGAGGAGACGGGTGGGGTACAGGGGGTGAGAGTGGAGGAGACGGGTGGAGCACAGGGGGTGAGAGTGGAGGAGACGGGTGGAGCACAGGGGGTGAGAGTGGAGGAGACGGGTGGGTTACAGGGGGTGAGAGTGGAGGAGACGGGTGGGGTGCAGGAGGTGAGGGTGGAGGAGACGGGTGGGGTGCAGGAGGTGAGGGTGGAGGAGACGGGTGGGGTGCAGGAGGTGAGGGTGGAGAGGACGGGGGTGACCCAGGAGACGAGAGTGGAGGTGGCGGGTGGGGTGCAGGAGGTGAGGAAGGACGGGGAAAGTGAGGTCCAGCAGGTGAGGGAGAGTGCTGGAGGACAGGTGGAGGCAGGTGGGGAGGTGGACATGGAAGCGGACGAGGAGCAGCTCAAGGCCCCTCAGCGGAAGAGGAAGCAGAAAGGAGACAAAGGACGCTCACAGGCGAAGAAGGCGGCAACTACCGAAAGTGGAGGAGCAGCCGAGTGCGGGTCCAGGCTGGAGGAGGATCCTGAGTCCGGGTGGGAGGATTCTGAGTCCAGTCAGGAGGACTCTGCTGTTAACAGCGAGCCCTCTGAACACGGTGCTGGCAGCTGCGGGGGCTCTGGAGGCTACAGCGTGGGGGAGATCAAGGAGTTCCTCAGGAGGACTAAGAGCGTGAGAAAAGCCAGAGTGGAGGACTACCTCTCTGATAAGGAGAAGCTCTCCAGCTCTGCCAGATCTCACATGAGGAGCAAGGACAGAGGAGGTCTGACGAAGCAGGAAGGCTTCAGGCTCCAGAAAATAGTTCAAAAAGTGAACAAAGAACTGGGCAAAGGTGGCGCTAAAGTGAGACTCAGATCTCAGTCTAAAGACAATTAAGGACACGTTCATGTTGTTGGACCTTATTTGTGTAACCATCTTGCATGATGAAGTATCGTGTTGTTCAGAAAATAACTAGTTTTGTTTTGAGTAGCAGTGAAGCTTTGTAAATGGAGGTTAAGAAAAACAAATAAAGATATATTAAACCTCAACCTCTTCTTCTTCTTCTTCTTCTTCTTCTTCTTCTTCTTCTTCTTCTTCTTCTTCTTCTTCTTCTTCTTCTTCTTCTTCTTCTTCTTCTTCTTCTTCTTCCTGTCTGAGTGGCAGGAGCTGGGAGTTGGAGTGTGATTGAGAGCGTTAAAAATAGTGATTTTCCGATCTTTTTCTTCACGGGGTAATGTTGGGTATGATAGTGTAGTGGGGTGTGCAGGGTTTACGGTTTTTTTTGTGGACTTTTATCGGGCTTTTTTGGGTGTTTTTTTGAGCGGATTGCAGCCGGGCAGCAGGTGCTGTCGGCGTGCTAGCCGCTAGCATGCGGCTGACGGAGCTGACGAGGGAACACGGCGTGAAGGTCCCCCCCCCGCTGTTCGGGTGTTCGGTGGAGGAGATCAGCCTGGCAGTGGGTGAGCTTGTCGGCTACAGCCACGTGAAGTCCGCAGCGCGGATGAACAGCGCTGTGGTCATCTTTCTGGACAGTTTGGAAGCTGCGGACGTGGTGCAGATGCACGGGATCTCCGTGGGTGAACACTTCCTGCACACTTATCCTCTCGCCTCACGGGAGGTGAAAGTCACCGTGTCCAACGTGCCGCCGTTCATAAAGGGAGAGGCCATCATCAAAGAGCTGTCCAAACATGGGAAGGTGGTGTCTCCGGTTCAGAGAGTGTCCTCTGGATTTCAGTCTCCTCTGTTGCAGCACGTCGTGTCTCACAGGAGACACGTCTACATGATCCCCAGCAACAGGAGCAGAGTAGTCGACCTCAGCTTTACGCTCACTGTGGACGACTTTGACTACGTCATCTTTGCAAAGACAAACGATTTCAAGTGTTACAGCTGTGGGAGACAAGGACATGTGAGCAGAGCTTGTCCTGGGGAACACGGCTCAAACAGAGACCAGAACCGGAGACGCACCGAGGGGGACAGAGGGGACGAGCAGGACGGACAAGAGGGAACAAGTGGAGCACAGGAGGTGAGGGTGGAGGAGACGGGTGGGGTACAGGGGGTGAGAGTGGAGGAGACGGGTGGAGCACAGGGGGTGAGAGTGGAGGAGACGGGTGGGTTACAGGGGGTGAGAGTGGAGGAGACGGGTGGGTTACAGGGGGTGAGAGTGGAGGAGACGGGTGGGGTGCAGGAGGTGAGGGTGGAAGAGACGGGTGGGGTGCAGGAGGTGAGGGTGGAGGAGACGGGTGGGTTACAGGGGGTGAGGGTGGAGAGGACGGGGGTGACCCAGGAGACGAGAGTGGAGGTGGCGGGTGGGGTGCAGGAGGTGAGGAAGGACGGGGAAAGTGAGGTCCAGCAGGTGAGGGAGAGTGCTGGAGGACAGGTGGAGGCAGGTGGGGAGGTGGACATGGAGGCGGACGAGGAGCAGCTCAAGGCCCCTCAGCGGAAGAGGAAGCAGAAAGGAGACAAAGGACGCTCACAGGCGAAGAAGGCGGCAACTACCGAAAGTGGAGGAGCAGCCGAGTGCGGGTCCAGGCTGGAGGAGGATCCTGAGTCCGGGTGGGAGGACTCTGAGTCCAGTCAGGAGGACTCTGCTGTTAACAGCGAGCCCTCTGAACACGGTGCTGGTAGCTGCGGGGGCTCTGGAGGCTACAGCGTGGGGGAGATCAAGGAGTTCCTCAGGAGGACTAAGAGCGTGAGAAAAGCCAGAGTGGAGGACTACCTCTCTGATAAGGAGAAGCTCTCCAGTTCTGCCAGATCTCACTTGAGGAGTAAGGACAGAGGAGGTCTGACGAAGCAGGAAGGCTTCAGGCTCCAGAAAATAGTTCAAAAAGTGAACAAAGAACTGGGAAAAGGTGGCGCTAAAGTGAGACTTAGATCTCAGTCTAAAGACAATTAAGGACACGTTCATGTTGTTGGACCTTATGTGTGTAACCGTCTTGCAGGATGAAGTATCGTGTTGTTCAGAAAATAACTAGTTTTGTTTTGAGTAGCAGTGAAGCTCTGTAAATGGAGGTTAAGACAAACAAATAAAGATATATTAAACCTCTTCTTCTTCTTCTTCTTCTTCTACTACTACTACAAGACGAGCTGTAGCTGTCACACATCACAGGAGTCACAAACACGTTACACACACACGCGTTACGCACACACATGTTACGCACACACGTCTGATATGAGGAGCTACATGTCTCATAGAAACATGAGAATCAATAACTCTTGATTCATGAGAACAGTGTTTGAGAAACCATCTGGTTCAGGATCGTTGAAGAGTCGGAGAGTTTGATTGACAGGCTAGAAGATATACGTTGCTGCCCTCCTTTAGCGTGTGTGTGTGTCACACGTTCAGTTCTTTGTGAAGTTTTTGTGCGGAGTCAGCAGTTTGTTCACACACTTATATTGTCACACTCCACAGTACCACACACACACACACACACTTTTTCATCACACACACGCGTAGCTGCTCTGCTGTGTCACTGCTCCTCTTCCTCCTTTTTCTTCTTCTGTTGTTTTCTTTCTCTGAATAGTTTCACGTCTAAACCTCATCTCTCCCCGTCTGACCTTCCTTCTTCCCTCAACACGTCTCTTTTCTTTCTTCATCTCTTATAATAATAATCTTTATCTGTGGAGCACATTTCATACAGAGTGCTGTACTTTTAAACATGAATAAGATGAGATAAAAGTGGGAAGAAGAGAACATGCAGTTATATTTAAGTGTCTTTTAAAGAAATTCAACAGACGAATAAGAAAATATTTTACATTTAAAATGAAAAAAAGACAAAAGGTGATTTTAAAGAAGCAGCTCTTCTCGTCCACTACAAACAAACCCTAAACCCTGTTCTCCTTTCTGAACCTTTGTGTGTCCTTCCTCCTTTTCGGTCCACTAGAGTGTCTCTCTCTCTCTCTCTCTCTCTCTCTCTGTCTCTGTCTCTGTCTCTCTCTGTCTCTCTCTCTGTGTGTGTGTGTGCATCATTGCTGCCCCCTACTGGTTTAGAGCTGGACTGACACACACACACTCTGTTATGACAGCAGATGTTTTCAGATGAAGACTGTGATCTGTGTAACAATAACAACATATTAAGTTAATTAATACGTTTTTAAGCTTTTTGGTTGTTTTCTATAACAATGATAAAGATGTAAAACTGCGTAGTTTTAAGTCAGAAACCTTGAAATGTTCTTGTATATTTATATATATCTTGATTGTTTGAACCATAATATAATAATAATTACTGATACACACAACATGTGAATACGATCATCAGATCTGTATTCATGTTTCCATCAGAGGCAGAACTTTATGGTTGTTTATTGTTTGTTGTCTTCCAGGTGAAGAGTGTGTTCAACATGACGGCGAAGGAGGGCAGGAAGAGGTCCATCAGCTGTCTGGTCGCTGTGGGGAACGGAAACGGAGCCGCAGGTTCGACTCTGGAACAGAACCAGAACTGATCCACCTTCATGTAACACCTCACAGTCTGATGGTGCTGCTTCATGTAACACATCACAGTCTGATGGTGCTGCTTCATGTAACACCTCACAGTCTGATGGTGCTGCTTCATGTAACACCTCACAGTCTGATGGTGCTGCTTCATGTAACACATCAGTCTGATGGTGCTGCTTCATGTAACACATCACAGTCTGATGGTGCTGCTTCATGTAACACCTCACAGTCTGATGGTGCTGCTTCATGTAACACATCACAGTCTGATGGTGCTGCTTCATGTAACACCTCACAGTCTGATGGTGCTGCTTCATGTAACACCTCACAGTCTGATGGTGCTGCTTCATGTAACACATCACAGTCTGATGGTGCTGCTTCATGTAACACATCACAGTCTGATGGTGCTGCTTCATGTAACACCTCACAGTCTGATGGTGCTGCTTCATGTAACACCTCACAGTCTGTTGGTGCTGCGTCATGTAACACATCACAGTCTGATGGTGCTGCTTCATGTAACACATCACAGTCTGATGGTGCTGCTTCATGCAACACATCACAGTCTGATGGTGCTGCTTCATGTAACACCTCACAGTCTGATGGTGCTGCTTCATGTAACACATCACAGTCTGATGGTGCTGCTTCATGTAACACCTCACAGTCTGATGGTGCTGCGTCATGTAACACCTCACAGTCTGCTGGTGCTGCTTCATGCAACACATCACAGTCTGATGGTGCTGCTTCATGTAACACCTCACAGTCTGATGGTGCTGCTTCATGTAACACATCACAGTCTGATGGTGCTGCTTCATGTAACACCTCACAGTCTGATGGTGCTGCTTCATGTAACACCTCACAGTCTGATGGTGCTGCTTCATGTAACACCTCACAGTCTGATGGTGCTGCTTCATGTAACACATCACAGTCTGATGGTGCTGCTTCATGTAACACATCACAGTCTGATGGTGCTGCTTCATGTAACACATCACAGTCTGATGGTGCTGCTTCATGTAACACATCACAGTCTGATGGTGCTGCTTCATGTAACACATCACAGTCTGATGGTGCTGCTTCATGTAACACCTCACAGTCTGTTGGTGCTGCGTCATGTAACACATCACAGTCTGATGGTGCTGCTTCATGTAACACATCACAGTCTGATGGTGCTGCTTCATGCAACACATCACAGTCTGATGGTGCTGCTTCATGTAACACATCACAGTCTGATGGTGCTGCTTCATGTAACACCTCACAGTCTGATGGTGCTGCTTCATGTAACACATCACAGTCTGATGGTGCTGCTTCATGCAACACATCACAGTCTGATGGGGCTGCTTCATGTAACACCTCACAGTCTGATGGTGCTGCGTCATGTAACACCTCACAGTCTGCTGGTGCTGCTTCATGCAACACATCACAGTCTGATGGTGCTGCTTCATGTAACACATCACAGTCTGATGGTGCTGCTTCATGTAACACATCAGTCTGATGGTGCTGCTTCATGTAACACATCACAGTCTGATGGTGCTGCTTCATGTAACACCTCACAGTCTGATGGTGCTGCTTCATGTAACACATCACAGTCTGATGGTGCTGCTTCATGTAACACCTCACAGTCTGATGGTGCTGCTTCATGTAACACATCACAGTCTGATGGTGCTGCTTCATGTAACACCTCACAGTCTGTTGGTGCTGCTTCATGTAACACCTCACAGTCTGATGGTGCTGCTTCATGTAACACCTCACAGTCTGATGGTGCTGCTTCATGTAACACCTCACAGTCTGATGGTGCTGCTTCATGTAACACCTCACAGTCTGATGGTGCTGCTTCATGTAACACATCACAGTCTGATGGTGCTGCTTCATGTAACACCTCACAGTCTGATGGTGCTGCTTCATGTAACACATCACAGTCTGATGGTGCTGCTTCATGTAACACCTCACAGTCTGATGGTGCTGCTTCATGTAACACCTCACAGTCTGATGGTGCTGCTTCATGTAACACCTCACAGTCTGATGGTGCTGCTTCATGTAACACATCACAGTCTGATGGTGCTGCTTCATGTAACACATCACAGTCTGATGGTGCTGCTTCATGTAACACCTCACAGTCTGATGGTGCTGCTTCATGTAACACATCACAGTCTGATGGTGCTGCTTCATGTAACACATCACAGTCTGATGGTGCTGCTTCATGCAACACATCACAGTCTGATGGTGCTGCTTCATGTAACACATCAGTCTGATGGTGCTGCTTCATGTAACACCTCACAGTCTGATGGTGCTGCTTCATGTAACATCACAGTCTGATGGTGCTGCTTCATGTAACACATCACAGTCTGATGGTGCTGCTTCATGTAACACCTCACAGTCTGATGGTGCTGCTTCATGTAACACATCACAGTCTGATGGTGCTGCTTCATGCATCAGCAGCAATAATTAAACTACATTTAAACTATAAAGTGAGTCTAACTGTCAGCGTCTCGTCCTGCAGGCTTTGCTTTGGGGAAAGCAGCCGACAGAATCACCGCTCTGAGGAAGGTGAGACCACGACGTCATCATCATTATTATTATTATTATCATTATTAATATTATTATCATTATTAATATTATTATTCAGTTTATTATCCCAGTTCCTGTCATTCCTGATGTCTAGGTGAAGCATGTTTTTGTATATATTATGTAGTTTAAGTGTCAATAGATTTGATTAATGAACTAAAATGTTGAAACAGAACTTTACTGTAGAAACAACATGAAGAAGTTAGATTCTCATTCATGTTCATCTAGGAGCTCTTTTGTTTCATTTTATTTTATGCTGATGATGAGACGTAATCACACTTATCATTCTATACACAACAGTAACACATAATGACATCACTATATAGATATCTGTAGATTAATACACTGACATGTGTTCCCGTCTGGTTTCTGTAATAAAAGAAGATCAAACCGTTTTTACATAATTACATATTTGGATTCTTCTGCTCAAATATACACATCTGGTTTAATCCCCAAACTCTCTTCAATGTATAAAGACTTTATCACAGAGCTGTCCCAGAATAATATACAGATTCATTAATACTACAACAGTTAGTCTACGACTTCCGTACTGAGCTGTTCATAACAATAATAATATTCAAATGACAGCTTGTGTGTTTGTGTGATCTGCAGGCGAAGAACAGAGCGATGCACTACCTGTACTACATCGAGCGCTACAACAACCAGACCAGTGAGTGACTCAAACACCTCGCTGCCTCATCCTCACTGCCAACGGCAAGAGGAATGCTAGCAGCAGCTAGCAGCAGCTAGCAGCAGCTAACCTACAACAACTTTATCTCTCACACTCCTCACTGTCAACGGCAAGAGGAATGCTAGCAGCAGCTAGCAGCTAGAAGCTAACCTGCAACAACTTTATCTCTAACACTCCTCATCCCTCACTGTCGACGGCAATACATTTTTTTGCAAGTTCATAGAAAGAAACAAAAACCCAGTGAAATGGTTCCACGTGCTCTCACTCTTCCACCACCTGTCTGGACCGTCATGTGACCGCTTGTTTGTCTACGTCTTCGTCCCGGTCTTTTTTGACTTCGTCGACGTTCGTGAGTCACACAGAAAAACACCAACTGAACCCGGACCTCCTGGTGTGCGTGTGCGTGTGTGCGTGTGTGTGTGTGTGTGTGTGTGTGTGTGTGTGTGTGTCAGTCATTTAGATCTCTTCACCCAGCAGGAAGAATCCTCCGACCTCCACTTTTTTTTCTTCTTCTGCTGCCTCTCTTCCTCTGTTACACCGACCTCATGAAGCTCATTAGATGCTGACAGCAGACACATCAGACAGACACACAGCTGTGGTGCGACACAACTATCAGGCTGTTAACCTGCAGCTACGAGGCTGAATTCTTCTCTCAGTTCTTCGTTGTGACTTTCTGTCTGAATGAGCAACGAGCAGCAGGAGGCGCTGGACGTCTGGTGCACAGGTAGAGAAACACCTGACCTGAGGGAGGAAAACAAGTTGCACAACACGAGAACATAACCAGACTACTGATGCACAACACGAGAACATAACCAGACTACTGATGCACAACACGAGAACATAACCAGACTACTGTTGCACAACACGAGAACATAACCAGACTACTGATGCACAACACGAGAACATAACCAGACTACTGATGCACAACACGAGAACATAACCAGACTACTGTTGCACAACACGAGAACATAACCAGACTACTGATGCACAACACGAGAACATAACCAGACTACTGATGCACAACACGAGAACATAACCAGACTACTGTTGCACAACACGAGAACATAACCAGACTACTGTTGCACAACACGAGAACATAACCAGACTACTGATGCACAACACGAGAACATAACCAGACTACTGTTGCACAACACGAGAACATAACCAGACTACTGTTGCACAACACGAGAACATAACCAGACTACTGATGCACAACACGAGAATATAACCAGACTACTGATGCACAACACGAGAACATAACCAGACTACTGATGCACAACACGAGAACATAACCAGACTACTGATGCACAACACGAGAACATAACCAGACTACTGATGCACAACACGAGAACATAACCAGACTACTGATGCACAACACGAGAACATAACCAGACTACTGATGCACAACACGAGAACATAACCAGACTACTGTTGCACAACACGAGAACATAACCAGACTACTGTTGCACAACACGAGAACATAACCAGACTACTGTTGCACAACACGAGAACATAACCAGACTACTGTTGCACAACACGAGAACATAACCAGACTACTGTTGCACAACACGAGAACATAACCAGACTACTGATGCACAACACGAGAACATAACCAGACTACTGTTGCACAACACGAGAACATAACCAGACTACTGTTGCACAACACGAGAACATAACCAGACTACTGTTGCACAACACGAGAACATAACCAGACTACTGATGCACAACACGAGAACATAACCAGACTACTGATGCACAACACGAGAACATAACCAGACTACTGTTGCACAACACCAGAACATAACCAGACTACTGATGCACAACACGAGAACATAACCAGACTACTGTTGCACAACACGAGAACATAACCAGACTACTGATGCACAACACGAGAACATAACCAGACTACTGATGCACAACACGAGAACATAACCAGACTACTGTTGGAACAATCGAGTGTGTTTGTCGTGAGTCGGTTCGGTTGTTGAATTATTGCTGCAACCAACAAATCCTCCAGAAAGCAGCAAACATCTTCTTCTTCTCTCTGCTGCCATCAGCACGTAAACGAACCGCCATCTGCAATACAACCTTTATTTATATATATATATGTACAGTATACACATACATACACATTCCTTCATACACACATGTAGACAAATACTATTATTAAGAGGGAGAAGAAGAGAATAATTGTAAATCATACTTGATAATAATAATAATCTGACTCTTAAGGCTCCGCATGTTTCTGGTCTGCCGTCACGTGTTTGATGGTGAACTGTTGTAACTGTTTCTCCCTCGTGGGATCAATAAAGTTGTTTTGATTTGAATCCTTCTACTTTGTCCACATGCTTTGATTATAATCCAGTTATTGTTTTTCTCTTCCACAGTTTATCACGACATCCAGTCAAAGTTCAAGAGGACGACGCTCCGCATGAAGAAGCAGAACGACGGTGCGTCTCCTTTGATCTCTTTAGTGAACAGAATAAAGATCATGAAGATGTATGAGAGTTCATCTACAGCGCTGACTCCAAATCAATCCTGAAACACAAGAGAGAGGGAAATAACATTAAAAGACAGTCGTGATGATATTTTAAACATCTGTGTTCATAAATGCTGAATTAAATGCTTTCTGTGTATTTCACATTTTCACCTGCTGATTATTAATTAATAAAAATCTGTAGGTCACAAGAAAGCACTGCATCTCACCATAAAGAAGCCCGTTCAGTGTTTATAACTGTTAAAAATAGAAACATGAAACGTGTGTTAAAGTTCTCCTCTGTGATGTCATATTCACCCGAATCGCTCTGTTCTTCACTTCCTGTTTTGTTCACTCTTTGGGTTTATTGAACAGTTTATCGGTTCTTATTGTTTTATATTTAATAGGATATGAAACATAAATGTCAGTTTACTGACAGGTAGAAGAGGTTGGACGGGTTTTAATGTTTGTTGTCTCTATTTTCCTGCATGATTGGGACATTCTTTAGTTTGTGTTGTATGTGCAACATTCCCAGATGAATTGACTGCATCACGTTATGATATATGATGAACTGGACCCCGATAGAAGGCTCTGCATGCTCTACGTGTTTGATGTGTCTCGTGTCTGCAGGCTACGGTCTGCATTGCCACCGCGCCGTCATCACTCTGTGCAGGCTGATCGGCATCAAGGACATTTACTGCAAAGTGGAGGGATCGGTCAACCTGCTCAACATCACCAGGGCGCTCTTCACCGGGTTAGCCAATCAGGTGCGGTCCCAGCGGGAGAGCTTCAAACAAGAAGTAAAGGGAGGATCGGTTTCTATTGCTCTCTCCACTAACGTCCGCCTTCTCCTTCCACACCGGCAGGAGATCCACCAGAAGCTGGCCGACAAGAAGCAGCTCCACGTGGTGGAGTACCAGTCTCAGCGGGGCCCTCTGCCCGTGGTGGTGGCGAGTCCCAGAGACGGGGCGCGACCCGAGCCGGAGCCCCAGGACGAGATACCCAACACCCGGCTGAACTGGGACGACGTTCGGGCCGCGCAGGGAATGAAACGCTCGCTCTGGGCGGGTGTGAAACGCACCATCTGGTAGAGCGGGAGAGCACGGACCACGAGACGGGCGATGATGGAGGCCGGAGGGCCGGACATATGAACCAAGATCTCCAAATGTGGTGGATTGAGATTGTTTTGTCGTCCAAAGTCGTGTTACATGTTGACATAATGCACCGCGTGAAGGCCGATAGTGACACGATGGTAACGTCATCAATGTTGTTTTCTATGCAACTTCCTCTTCCACCTTGAACTGTTGCTAAATGTAGTGATGTCATAAAGTTCAGATCTGTAGAAACGTGTGATTCGTCCCTTCTGTGTGTCTAAAGCATTGCATGAAGCATGTTGTACCTGATGAACTCTGACAGCAGGAAGTCGTCCTGTCTGCACCAACGAGCAGCAACAAGTGTTTCACCTCTCTGGGACTTGAGGTCCAGGTTTAGATTTGCACCTTCTTTAAAGTTTTAGCCCAAATACGAGAGGCAACCAGACCTGAAGGGAAACGACCAAGAAAGACGAGTTCTTCCACAAGTTGAAGCGTTGCTTCTTCAGACAATATCTCCATGCATTAAACATAGGTGCCGACCCCTGGGGGGACATTGGGACTGGGCCTCAGTCCTCCTGGTTCTCTGCTTCTGGTTTCCTGCTCCTCTGATGACACCAGCTCTCCACCAATCACAGCTCCTCGGGGGCGGGCTCTTGTGGTGCCTTCAGGTGCTGTAGGAAGTCTTATATTAACCTTTTTATTTTGTGGAATAAAAACATCCCCTTTACAACTTTACAAATCAAACACACTAAAGTGACAAAATGTTTGAAACAATATGAAACTAAATACCTTTTTACATGAAATATCAAAAGAATAACATTAGAAATCAAGTTACATGAGATCAAGTTAAAATGTGAATGAATGTTATTGATTACTTACATCACTTTGATATGTTTTAAGTCTATAATCTATTTCTCTGTAATCTCAACACTGATCTTTGATCTTTGATCTTCTTGTGAACTACTTTTTCTTTTTCTTCTTTTCTTCTAAAAGCATCTCATTTAAAACATGTCACATGTGAAAAGTCACTCATATATTCACATGTGAGCTGAGAGACAACACATGTACAAACACATGTTTAAAGAGTTCAAATGTAAACTACTTCAAACCACTTTAAAATAAACTCTTTCCAGTGAAGAAGCTCATGAGATGCGGTTGAAAGCTCTCGTAAAGCTCATTTAAAGGACTTTGATTAAAGATGTATTTACATGTGATGAAGGCAAATATCACATTTATCTATTTTAACATCATATCTACTCTCAACACTTAAAGTTACTTTCATTTGAATTAGTTTTCTCAAATAAATGTGTTTTCATAATCATGAAAAAGCTCTTTAAACAACATCAACACATTCAAAGTGTCTGAAGTTTGTGTTTCTATTGTTGGTAGAAGAAGAAAAGACTCACGGACACTCTGAGGTTAGAATCAGGAGACGTGTTTATTTCACTTCATATATGGTTTTGCTAACAACACATCTCTGTTCATCCAGAGATCAGAGAGGCTTGTAATATAGTGAGACTTGCTCTCCGGGGACAAGGAATACATGATGTTCTGTTTGGACACATAAGATGTACGACCTTCAAGAATGACAGGAAGCTTGTTGAAGTGACATCACTCTGTTCAGAGTATTGTTCCATCAACCTCTAGCCATGCTGGAGAGAGAACACCACAAACACCACCCTGAGGAGAAACTGCTGCCCACATTCTCCTCACTCACATCAGCTGTGTGTGATCCTGTACACACTGAACTATCTGGTCAGCAGAGAGAAGGTTCCTCTAGCAGGAGGAGACTCTCCCTCCTCCAGAGGACACAGAACACAGAGACACTGAGGAACCAGACCTGAACCTGAACCCAAAGCCAGGATACAGAGGTTCAGTGAATGTGGTGTTGAAGGTGTAGAGGTGGATCAGTGTGTCAGAGGAGACTCTGTAGAAGGACAGAGAGCCAGCAGGACAGTCCACATACACTGCTACTCTACCAGAGGAGGAGGAGGAGGAGGAGGAGATGGATGTTCCCGTCTTATTGTGCCAGACAGAGTAACCTTCATCAGAGCACAACAGACTCCAGGACTGATCATTCCCTCCAAACCAACAGTCATCACTGACTCCTTTCCTTCTGATTCCTCTGTAACTCACTGATATATGAACTCCTTCTCTCCACTCGACCTCCCAGTAACAGCGACCAGTCAGACCAGTTCTACACAGCAGCTGATCCCAGTAGTCAAACCTGTCTTTATGATAAGGATATGACTGAACCTCCTCCACACGTGTCACCTTCCTGTTGTTGTCAGACAGTTTGAGGTTTCTGTTCACTGTGTTTGTGTCGAGTGTGAGTTCACAGGAATCTGATGGAGAGAACAAGACACAACACAGCTGCAGTTATTAATCTATCATGTGTTTGATGATGACATCAGAGATGTGAATGAGTGATGTCACAGTTTGAAGATGCTTTGTTTCCATGAATCAAACTCAAAGCACACTTACACTTCCTCAGACCTGGTCTGAACCATCGGACTCCAGCAGGCTCCACCCTGAAAGGAGGAGGGGGGTCAGAGCAGCATGAGACATGGACATTACATCGCTCTCACACACAGAGCTTTGTTATTCATCTTCACATGAGCACTTATTATTCATCAGCTCATACTCTGTGACTTCACTGGAGCTTCTTCTGATTGGCCCATGACGACAGCTCATTATCTTCACTTATTCATGATGTATTATTATCAGTGTTATATTGACCATCATCATCCATTTCACACTCAGTTTCCTCTCCAGTCAGTCAGTGAGTCACATGTTTAAACATGCATCTATTCATTTCTTTGTCCACTTGTGGTTCAGTGAGAACAAGCTGTGAACACAACATGTGACATCTTATCAGCTCATAGAGTCGTCGTGTCTAACATGATATTGTGAGAAATGTAAGTTTTAAAGCTCCTAGTTATGGATATTATGTGATACAGTATATTGACTTGTAGGAGTCTGGTCATTTCATGCATTGAGTGTCTGTGAGAGGGGGTTGAGGAATGTGCCTGGAGCGGGGGTTGGAAAATGGCAGGGTGAGGTGTTAAGATCAGAACAATAGGTCAAGAGCCAAGGAGGGGCTTGTTGGACTTCAGCCAATCAATGAGCTGATGGATGAGCTGAGAGATGTAACTTTGAGGGGACAGAAGGGTTTGAAACTCTGGGGGATTTCAGATCTTCTGCTGGCGACCGAGGAGGATACCAGCCTCCTGGTGGCTCGGATTGGATCTCACATTTCATGGTATTTATGTTTGTGTTGTTATTAATAGTGTGATTCAGTTTGGAACTGATTGTAACTGTTTTTATGTTTGTTGGATCATAAATCCATTAAGATTTTGACTTAAAGCTGCTGTTGTGTTTTGGAGGCGATTGAGAGCACAAGGAGGCAGGGAGGGGGGCGATTTCTCTCTGAGTTCAAAAGATGATGATGATATACAGTCTCCTGATGAATGGAAGTCCACTACTCTCTCTCTTAGCTCTGTGTTTGGTCTCCAGCACCTCCTGAGGGAAACATCTGTCTCTTTAGCTGCTAAATGCTCCACTATGTTCACCAGCTCGTCTCTAACTGAGTCTGTCTGCTGTTTGCTTCTGAGCAGGGAGTGAACAGCGGCTTCATCACAGCTTGTTGGATGGAAACAGCTGCTGCTGGAAACACTGAGACTCAAGCAAACAGGAAATGTGCTGCAGAACCAAAACTAGGAGCTAAAAGAGGCTGAAACGCTGTGTAGAGCTGCAGAGATGGAGACAGTTCTCTGTGGGTTCATCACCACCACACGACTCTTCACCGTCACACAGAGTCAGCTGATCCGTTGTCAATATAGAATATTGATTGTTGATGTTTTGGTCCTGACAAGCGACCTCTTGTGTTTGTGTAATAATGACGGTTGTCTCTCAGCAGTAAAGGAGGAAGTATCCTGAAATCACTACAGCGCCACAAACCCTCTGATGGAGGAGGTCGGGGGGGACGGTTGGATGTACAAAGCTGTTCACATCCCGTCTCCTAGCAACAGTCAACACTGGTTTCTATTATCTGTAATCTGGGGGTGAAAATATTACAGTTCAAGTCCGTCTGCAGCCACAGAGCACTGCCTGTGTCCCCCTAGAACTCTGGTCCAGTCCTCAATAAACCTCTTTGGGCTCTGACACACCACGTCCACAACCAGCTGCTGGTTCTTCACTGAGATGTAGCTGCAGCAGGACTCTTCATACCTGAGAGTTTCCAGTCTCCAGTGTGGATCCTTCAGTCCAGCAGACAGCAGCTTCACTCCTGAGTCTCCTGGATGATTGTAGCTCAGGTCCAGCTCTCTCAGATGGGAGGGGTTGGAGCTCAGAGCTGAGACCAGAGAAGCACAGCCTTCCTCTGTGATCAGACAGCCTGACAGGCTGCCAACACACAAAACAACACATGTCACATGATCTGAGGGAACTGTGAGGACTGGAAGGTTACTGCAGAACTGAGATACTGTCGGCTACTGTGGGGTCACATTAACATAGTTACTGATTGTTTTCTAATCACAACCAAACACCCATTAAAGTCTATCAACAATCTGAATCTGAACATTACTGATAACTCTCTGAAATTTCAAGTTATAAAAGCAGAGCGAGAAAAAAAAACAATATTAGATATGTTTATAGAAATATATTCAAATTAAATATTTGATTGAAATCATGAACGCAGAGACGATCTTATGAAGGTTTCAAGTTTACCCATTCATAAAAATAAGAACGTTAATTTAATCCTGACCTGAGAGTTTCCAGTTCACAGTGAGGACTCTTCAGTCCAGGAGCCAGAAGCTTCACTCCTGAATCCTGCAGGTTGTTGTTACTCAGGTCCATCTCTCTCAGACTAGAGGACTGGGAGCTGAGAACTGAGGACAGAGCTTCACAGCTTCTCTCTGAGAGGTTACAGTCACTCAGTCTGAAGAGACAATGATGAAGAAAAATAAACAAGTAGAAAAGATAAAGTATTTAAGTTTTGATGCATGAATCTAACTGTCTCTGTACTTACAGAGCTTTGTTGGAGGCTTTGACCACTGGCAGCATCCTCAGAAGAGCCTCCTCTGAAGCAGAGTATTTCTTCAGGTCAAACACGTCCAGATCTTTGTCTGATGACAGTAAGATGAAGACCAGAGCTGACCACTGAGCAGGAGACAGTTTATCTGTGGAGAGACGTCCTGAACTCAGGGACTGTTGGATCTCCTCCACGAGAGAACCATCATTCAGTTCATTCAGACAGTGGAACAGATTGATGCTTTTCTCTGGAGACACATTCTCACTGATCTTCTTCTTGATGTACTGGACTGTTCTCTGATTGGTCCGTGAGCTACTTCCTGTCTGTGTCAGCAGACCTCGTAGGAGAGTCTGATTGGTCTCCAGTGAAAGACCCAGGAGGAAGCGCAGGAACATGTCCAGGTGTCCATTTGGACTCTGTAAGGCCTTGTCCACAGCACTCTGGTAGAGACGTTTTGGTTTAGGTTTGTCTCTTAAGACTTTAGAGCTCCGGGAGGTTGTTTGTTCTTCTGACAGCAGATTGACTCCAGAGTTGATGAAGGTCAGATGGACATGAAGAGCAGCCAGAAACTCCTGAACACTCAGATGGACGAAGCAGAAGACCATGTCCTGGTACAGTCCTCTCTCCTCTCTAAAGATCTGTGTGAACACTCCTGAGTACACTGAGGCTGCTCTGATATCGATGCCACACTCTGTCAGGTCGGATTCATAGAAGATCAGGTTCCCTTTCTGCAGCTGATCAAAAGCCAGTTTCCCCAGAGACTCAGTCATCTTCCTGCTCTCTGGACTCCAGTGTGGATCTGTCTCAGCTCCTCCATCATACTTGACCTTCTTCAGTTTGGACTGAACCACCAGGAAGTGGATGTACATCTCAGTCAGGGTCTTGGGCAGCTCTCCTCCCTCTCTGGTCTTCAACACATCCTCCAGAACTCCAGCAGTGATCCAGCAGAAGACTGGGATGTGGCACATGATGTGGAGGCTTCGTGAGGTCTTGATGTGGGAGATGATCCTGCTGGCCTGCTCCTCATCTCTGAATCTCTTCCTGAAGTACTCCTCCTTCTGTGGGTCAGTGAACCCTCTGACCTCTGTGACCATGCCAACACACTCAGGAGGGATCTGATTGGCTGCTGCAGGTCGTGTGGTGATCCAGAGGCGAGCAGAGGGAAGCAGTTTCCCCCTGAAGAGGTTTGTCAGCAGCACATCCACTGAGGTGGACTCTGTAACATCAGTCAGGACCTCATTGTTGGTGAAGTCCAGAGGAAGTCGACACTCATCCAGACCGTCAAAGATGAACAGAACCAGGAACTCTTCAAACCTGCAGATTCCTGCTGCTTTGGTTTCACTGAAGAAGTGATGAACAAGTTGCACCAAGCTGAACTGTTTCTCTTTCAGCACATTCAGCTCTCTGAAGGTGAATGGAAATGTGAACTGTATGTCCTGGTGGTCTTTGTCTTCAGCCCAGTCCAGAGTGAACTTCTGTGTTAAGACTGTTTTCCCAATGCCAGCCACTCCCTTTGTCATCACTGTTCTGATTGGTTCCTCTCCTCCAGGTGAGGCTTTAAAGATGTCTTCTTGTCTGATGGTTGTTTCTGGTCTGTGTGGTTTCCTGGATGCTGTTTCAATCTGTCTGACCTCATGTTGATCATTGACCCCTGCAGTCCCTCCCTCTGTGATGTAGAGCTCTGTGTACATCTGGTTCAGAAGGGTTGGGTTTCCTGCTTTAGCGATCCCCTCAAACACACACTGGAACTTCTTCTTCAGGTTCGATTTGAGTTCACGCTGACAAACTGCAGCAAGAAGTCCTGAATGAACACAACAAAGAAGATCAATGAGTCAAAGAATAGACTTCAACATGTCATTTCCTCACAGAATGAGTCTATGAATATATGTTGGTCCATCTCTTGAGACGTCAGTAAACGCCCCATTTATCCAGCATGTTGAATCTTTGGAGAAATCCTCTTACTGCTCTGCAGACAGTCAGCCAGCTCCTCCTGCTTCATTCTCCTCATGAAGTGCAGTGTGATCTTCTCAAATGCCTCTCTGCTGCTCCTCCTCTGCTCTTCATCCTCACCGTCCAGCACCTCCTCATCCTCCCTCTGACTCTCTAAGCATTCTGGGTAATCTGAACTCACAACCTTCTGGATCTTCTTCAGCTCGTTCTTCACAAAAGTGACGATGTTCTCCTCCAGCAGCTGGAACAGAATATTCTATGAATGACACAAACTAAAAGCATGGAAGCAAACATCAGATCCATGTTGGACAGACTGACGGTCCACTGGTCTACAGAGTGCAGCATGGAGATGATTGTGAACACAAGAGATGTAACAGTAGTTGTACATGTACAGACCATGAATATGGAGTCCAGGTGTGTTTGATGCTGCTGGGCAGACGGACCTCTGGGAACCTCTGAGCTCTCCTGGTCCTCTCTGTGGAGGAATCATGAAGAATCAGCTCACATTGTGTCTGTACCATCAACACAAAGACAACAAGTAGTTAAAGATGTTGTGTTCTGTCATGATTGATGAAATGAAAACCAGACGCTAAGACGAGTTAAAAATGTACTTTTATTTCTTATTTGTAATTTTTGAATTTTGTTTGTCATTTAACGATCCTGTTGAGAATGTGTGAATTTTATCTGAATGAGTTATTTTTTTATTCATTCATAATGTTTCCTGCGGAAATGATGCTTCACCTCTTCTGCACCTCCTCAGCTTCCGTAGTCCCGTCTTATCCTCATAATGGTGTTTTGCATTGATGATGTTAAGTTGAGTGAAATAATACGGTGCACTATTTTGTTGTATTCTTCAAAAGTGGAACCGTTTACGCTACACCAGGGGTCGGCAACCTTTTCTATCCAAAGAGACATTTTGTTCTATTTTCCACCAAATAAAATGTGTCTGGAGCCGCAAAAGCTATTTGATTTCACAATTTATAAAGTTGTATAGTTACATTATTGTTGGGCTCTGACTATATGGCTTCGACATGTGCTGTGAAACAAAGAATCAGGTCTTCCCTGTTGCAAGCAAAGATTTCATCCTGATTGTGGTTTGATGAGCACCAAACCCCCTCTGAAGGAATTTCACATTAGGGTGTGAATTCCCCCCCCCCCCCCCCAAAAATACTATGGGTTCCTGAAGTCACCTGAATGCACCGCTGCAATCTCATTGGCCAAGAGCCAAGACAGCACCAGGACCCCTGTGGTTCAGCCACTGTTCAACAAAACTACCTGTAGCCCCCACCTCAATGCTTTTTCCACGATCCCCTCCGGGATACAAGGAGGCACACAGCAATGTTGCTTCTCTTTTTAACCAAAACCCTAGGTTTCACAGTTATATTCGCTGGCCGAATTCACCAAACTGTCCACTTTATCTTTGTTCGCATCCACGAAGCGAACCCGTTTAATCCTGCAGAAGTGAAGAAACGAGACTTCTTCAGAACGAGAGGCCGAGAGCTTCCACTCTCCACTCTCCCTCTCACCGAGAGAAACACGGCTTCCGACGCCGCAGGCTGAGCCCACCGAAGCTCAGGAGAAACTCCAAAAAGAAGACTCCCCTCAATCACCACGATTGAATCGTACCGTAAGGCAACATAGATTCATAGAGTTAGAGAGAGTTCATTTGTGTTTATTTCATCTTGTTTACGTGCTTAAAGTACTGTTCATTTTTATAACGAGGTGTATGCTTAATAATCGCCAACACTAACGATCGCTGAGATCGTAGGGGTTGTGGTTGTGTAGAAGTAGCATGTATTCCATGCTACTGTGATCTGTGTTGAGCGAGCCACCGAGTGAGATCGAAGCTGTTTCTCATCAGTTCAGGAGGTCAGAACCGCCGACTGAGACAAGAGTCGCTGTTCTCTCCCCTGGCTGAGAGAGCAAATCTTTCGTACTCCTGCTAGTGCAGAGGATCGTAATCGCTTGTTTTATTTCATTTTGTTTGGGTTCTGTTCCCTCCTCTTTTACTAACCCACACACACACATATAGCTTTGAGCTAATCGAGCTACGTGCTGAACAGCTGCTACCACATGTAGACACCGGGTCTCCTTGTTGGCTAACCGCCATTTTGGGTCTCACGCATGAGAGACGTCATCACGTCCTACTACGTCACTGAGCTGTTCCCTCGCTCCCCCCCCTTTGCTCACATATACCCACGCACACACACACACACACCCCTCTTTTCAATAGTCGGTTGATTTTAGATAGCGTGCTCATCAATGTATAGTTGTTGTGAGTTTAGATATTAGTTGACTAGATCATTAGTATTAGAACTTAATAAACTCTGTTATATTTTAAAGAGCAGCTGTCTGTGATTACTTTGTGCATGCGTATTGTGATAATAACTGTATATGTGGTCTGTGCTCGAACTTAAAGCTTCACTTTCACTCTGAATGTGTAATAGTACTCAGACTATTGGCATTATGAGTGACCACTAATTATGATACTTAGTTTTATCGTTTGGTTATTGGTCCCTGTTCGCAGGGTGGTGCCCCGTTATTATTAATAATCATTAATAATTGTTACTTACATCAATAATTCTATTGATGTCAAGAATTTAGTTTCTTCGATGCTGATAATCCAAACACGCTCCATTACGTCCCCAACATTATACATACAAAAACTATAGTTTGTTGTATTTATGAACTTACTCTGGGTCATAAGAACGGCGTCCATCTTTGAAGTAAATCAGACGACCTTTAGAGCGATCACTCTTCATGGACACACAGCTGGGTTCAGGAGACTTTCCTCTCTGCTGCTGTGAACTGATAGAAACACTGACATTACATCATCATCATCATCATTCAATCATGAAGAATCAGCTCACATTGTGTGTCCACACAGAGACCAACACAAGGTAAAGGTCCATGAAGTGATGTGTGGATGTGGATCAGATGAGTCCCTGTCGTGGTAAAGGTTCACTAGTCCTGCTGATCCCACTGAGAATCAACAGCTCAGTCTTTCAGCTCACTGTTTTCTTCACCAGTCAGTTTGGTTTAGTCCCAACAGCTCTCACCAAGCCCTCCATGGAGCTCTCCCTCCCTCACTCTACACTGCTGAAGTGCCCTGGAGCAAGGCACCCAGAACCTCCAGCTGCTCCAGTGGAGCGTCTCAGTGTCAGACTGGTTGTACTGGGCAGCTCCCAGTGTGAATGTGTTTCAATGAAGAAGAGTGTTGGTGCTCAGAGAACTTCATCAGAGTCAGTAAAGGGTTAAAACCTGGAGATCTCACAACAGAGAGTCTGATAGAAACACATCATCATCTTCATCATCATCACCACCACCATCATCACCATCATCATCACCTTCATCACCATCATCATCACCATCATCATCTTCATCACCATCTTCATCATCATCACCATCATCATCTTCATCATCATCTTCATCATCACCACCACCACCACCACCACCACCACCACCATCATCACCATCATCACTAGGGGTGTCACGGATCACAAACCTCACGGTTCGGTTCGGATCACGGTTCAGGAGTCACGGATCGGATCATTTTTCGGATCAACAAAGAAAAGGGGAGGAGACAAATATAATTTGCTTTCCATTTATTAATTAAAGAACCTCAAGAACACTTAAAGCAAAGAACTTTGCCTATAGTCTTACATGAAAACAAAAATATTTAAGATGTCCAATTTGAAACAAAATGAAATAAATAAATAAAAATAAAACATTCAAGAATACTCAATTCTGATATCCTCGTCCTTTCATCAATACTGAAAGAAAGAAACAGCCAGTGAGCTAGCTTCCACTGTTTACACTGAACTGAACTGCTCGGCAACAGCTTGGGTCTGTGTTTACTTCCTGTCAGGTGATGCCATTCAAATACACAACAATGTTCCATTACTGTGACATTACTTTCACAAAGATGAGAATATCTCCATCGTCTGGGGAGAGGGTCGACCTTTCTGTGGTGACTGGGATATTATTGGGCCTGTCCAGCTTCACTCTGATGCTTCTGTCAGCACCTGAACCAGGTGTGTGTGTGTGTGTGACTCACAGAGGGGGCGTGTCTACAGCACCTGAACCAGGTGTGTGTGTGTGGGACTCTCACAGAGGGGGCGTGTCTACAGCACCTGAACCAGGTGTGTGTGTGTGGGACTCTCACAGAGGGGGCGTGTCTACAGCACCTGAACCAGGTGTATGTGTGTGTGTGAGACTCTCACAGAGGGGGCGTGTCTACAGCACCTGAACCAGGTGTGTGTGTGTGGGACTCTCACAGAGGGGGCGTGTCTACAGCACCTGAACCAGGTGTGTGTGTGTGTGTGTGACGCTCACAGAGGGGGCGTGTCTACAGCACCTGAACCAGGTGTGTGTGTGTGTGTGTGTGACTCTCACAGAGGGGGCGTGTCTACAGCACCTGAACCAGGTGTGTGTGTGTGTGACGCTCACAGAGGGGGCGTGTCTACAGCACCGGACTAAGAATCACTCCGCCGTGGTGAAAGCGGTCTCTACAGTCTTTTCCTTCTCGTAGAGGTCTGGAACAGCTTCACACTGAAGTGGGTGCGTGAGTGGACTTCGTAGCGTGGCTCAAGCATTTTAACCAGATTTATAAATCCTTTGTTTTCTACACCGGAGTGTCCCCGTCGCTGACAGACGGGATGGTGTCTCTTCATGTGTGGACATGCCGATGCTTTGCCGTTGTCGCGTGTCTCTCTTTAAATAACATACATACAAGAACATACATACATACATACATTGGCTCTGACTTCATAGACTGATAGGTTCATCATAATAACACATCGTCATTGAGTTGATGAAGTTATTAATTAACAGTAGAAATGGACCTTTGATCTAGGAGAGCACTTTGACCAACAGAGGCCTCAATAAACATGAAATATGAGCTTCATAAAACACCTGAAGTATCAAAGTCCAGACTTTAGTCCAGCATCAGAACTCAGTCTAAGGACTGGATGTGTTTTATAGATTCATAGCTTTATTATGAGTCAATGTTCAAGTGAAAGAGCAGAGAAACGGTCAACATCACGTTAGTAAGAATGAATCTGTTGAAGGTGAAACAGGATCAAATGTGATGAGAAGTGTTGAGTGCGATACCTTTTCATGTTGCTGATCAGCTGCAGCCACCTGATGAAGACACACAGACGGGTTCCTCATTAGTCTTCAGTCTCATTTGGTTTGTGTCTCAGCAGGAAATGGGATCTGTTTCTGCATGTAGACTTTAAAGACAGCCAGCTGTAGTTCAAGTATCTGTTGTCACATCAGCTCTGTGCTGTGGACTCATTATCAAAGACAGGAGGTCAACACATGAAGCAACAAAGAGCAGCTCGTTTCTCATCGACTCAAGTTCCACTTACTCACTTTCTTCTCCTGGACTTCAACACTCTGCAGCTCTCTGCTGTCTGGACCAGGTCTGTGTGGAGGAAGAGTTTTGTGTTGATGTGAGTGGGACGAGGAGCTCCATCAGGATTAAATCCTCTTCCTCTTCGTCATCAGTCCTCAGTGTCTTCAGGCTGCTGTCACACTCCAACACTTTACTAAAGCAGTGTGAACCTGCAGCACTCAGTCCAAAGGTCAGCTGTGTCATGTTTATAGGACTTTATATGATACGTGTTAACGTTTAACCCACAGCAGCTTCCACACTGGAACAAAGCTGAGAACATGAAGCTCCTCCTCACTGACAACATCAACACTCCAGCACTGTGACTGGCTTTAAAAGAGGACATGAACTCACCTCCAGAGCTGGAGATGAAGCCAGCAGGAAGGTTCCATGTGGTAGACCTGTTAGAGATCAAATGCATCAGAGCAGGGGTGTCAAACATACGGCCCACGGGCCGGATGCGGCCCGCCACTTCATTTTATGTGGCCCGCGAATCCGCCAGCAAAAAAATAAATAAATACATTTATTTTTGTTTTTGTTTTTTTACAAAAATTAAGTTAGATGTGAAAATAAAATGATCCCCATGGTCGGAATTATGAGATAGAAAGTGGAAGTGATGAGATAGCATGTTGTCTGTGTGCCGACATTAAAACGATCACAACAGGTGGACAGGAGATGCAACAACCCATCAAGAGGATTCCAACAAGTGATCGTGCCTTTCTCAACATGCGTACTTCTCTGTACTTGTGAACTCGTGGACTTGTGAAACGTCATCAGTCTCAGCCCAAGTACTGTTCCAATTCAAAGTTCACATCGAGCCAAGCACGGTCCTCATGCCCGGATGTGGCTCCGCCCATTTTACCGGGGATGCATCGGAGGTGACTTGTCTGTACTTGGGACAGCCAAATATCCCATAATGCATTTTGCACCAGCAACAGGAAACAATGGCGGAGGAGAAATCACACAACTGGAAGTTGAAACTTTCTAAATACGACTGTTGTTAAGTCACAGAAAGTAATTTTAGGATGTTTTGAGGCGAGAAGTTAGTTTAAGCACCAAATCTGTGGTCGGTTTGTCAAGATTCAGCCGATTGAAACATCTGCTCCGACGATGTCGAAGATGTGAGGTGTTGCTAGCGGGATCTGATCCACATACATACATATATTTATTTATATATGTATATACTCATATATGTATATACTATATTACTCAGCTGTGGAGTGAAATGGTGCAGCACATTCTCAACAACAAGCTCCAACAGGTTGAAGTGAAGGGAGGAGTTTGGCGATGTGCCTACCACCCTGGCTTCCTCAATGTCCCGCCCAGACCTGCCAGGGTGCGGCCCGTGAAAACCTGGACGTAATGAGGGACGCACCCCAGGAGCACCATCTCGCCAAGATGTCCCCAATCTGATGTAACCGCAGCCGTTCAAACCATCGCTGAAGGTTTCTCATGTGCAGCAGACCGAGCCGCACCACCAGGTGAGCTGTTGACATCATCCCGAGGACGGACATGACACACACATGGAAGTATGTGTCGGTCAGCAGGCCAAAAGGTCTCTGTGCGTTGTAGCCATTCAGGACGTGCACGTCCAGCATCTGTCTGGTTTCCCTTCATTTCTGGGTCATTAGGAAGTCCCGGAGAAAAAGCCCATTCGTGCCTCCGAGGGGGGAACAGCCAGCATGGCTCCCTCGTGGAGGAGAGGCACTAAGATGCTCTCCACCAGGGGTCACCAACCTTTTTGAAGCCGAGAGCTACTTTAAGGGTCCTGAGCAGTACCAAGGGCTACTTGTTTGATACAAACTTCCTGAATAACAAAATTGCACAGATCACCTTTTAATAATAATAATATACGTGAAGAGTGTCTGATCACGTTAATGCTAATTATTCCTCACAATAATTAACAATGATGGTCGGAAACAGATCTATTTCAACATGCAACATTTATTTTTAATCTCTTTCAACATTTGAAAGTCAGAGGACTGGAACATTTTTGAACAAATCGTGAACTCTGTCCCATGTTTACACAAATGATAAATAATAATAATGAAAAAATAAACTTTCACTTTTTTAAATGAATCCTATCACATTAGTACTCATCACCAAATCTGTAGCATTTTTAACAAATCAAAATCTTTGAACACACTTTTTGAACATATTATTTTTCACATTTTTGTACAATATTTGAGTTTAATGTAGTCATGGTGTTTTCAATGGAAACATTATGTTGTCTCTTTCTGTGTGTAAATGTTGCTGGAAGCCTGGCACTGCACACCGTTCACCAACGCACTGTCATCCGGTGCATCATGAGACACTGCAGCTCTGAGTGAGTCTGGATGAGCATCAGTGAGGCGTGTTCTGTGTTGGTTCTTCATGAAGTTCATGTCAGAAAAGGCAGATTCACAGAGAGGTTGAACCAACAAGGCAGCAGCTTCCATAGCTGCTGTGCATCACCTTTGTATTGTCTGTGTCCACACGGCACCAACAGTTTGGTGCAGACTGATGATGGGCTTTGAGGTGGAGGTCATTTTGCAACGTTACGATTTCAATCTCCACCCGTCCAGCATCCAAGCTGAACGTAGCACGTAGTTGCTCAGCAATGCATGTCATGTCCACTGCATGAAAGGATATGAAACACATGACACACATGGCTCAAGTTGATCAAAGTCTCAAACTCTTGCCCTGGTCTGTTTATGACTCGAGAGGACTTTTCTCCTGCTTTGTCAGAAGCCCCAGATGCTGAAGCATCGTCATTCAACACTGACTGCACGGAGGGAACGTGCAGCGCTGTGTTTCTCTGTAATGCACAGAGAAAATGTTCAACTCAGCTTTAAATGCGTTTCCAGCGCTTATCATGTCAGCAACAGTTTGACCTTTGCCTTGATGCAGATCAGTGGGCAGGTCCGGTAACGGGTCTGCCACTAGTGATGCAAGGTGCAGGACCCACCAGGGTCCCTGACTCTCCAGAGCTACAGGAACAGGAGCAGGTGCTGCTATGAACCCTGTTGAAGTGTCCACTCCTGAAGGAGGACTCTGGGTGTTTTCTCTATGAGTGAGTCAGAGAGTAAAGGTGATGATCTGTCCACATCAGAACAGACACTGCTGCCCTGTGCAGGGCCGGGGATCTGACCACCTCCTGTCTGTTGAGGTCCACCTCCTCAGTGGTGTTGTCCCACCTCAACATGACGTGCTTCCCCCTCAGCTGTGGAGTGAAATGGTTGAGCAGCTTCTCCACAGCAACAAGCTGCAGCAGGTTGATGTGATGGGAGGAGTCCAGCCATGTGCCTCCAGCCTGGCTTCTTGATGGTCCCGCCCTGCAGGCTGCTTTACAACAACACATGAACAAGGATCCATTTAAGTTCACCGATGAAAGGACAAGTCAGCAGGAAGGTCTCATGATGTAATATAGTGTGTATATATATATAGTATAATAACAGTAATCACACACACAGAACATATTATCTCAACAGATGTTTTTCACAAATTGTGTTTCGGTGCTAAATTTCAGATTATTCAACTTTTATTTCAGACTCATGAGTCCATATAGTGTCAAAAAAACAAAACAACAACAACAACAAACAAATACAACAACAATATATACAATGCAATATGAGGACACCAAGACACAAGTGTTGCAGTTAAAACAAGTCTCTCGTTAAAAACATACAGACATTTGTTCCAATGTTTCCAGAAACAAGAAGTACATCTTGTGTCACTGTGTGTTGGATCAGTTCAGGCTTTTATAATTACATGTTCTGAGTCATTTAACCGACATTTACATTTGTAAATAAAATTCCTCAGCACAGCATGGAAGGTGAACATTACGACTCAAACATATGACTTGCACTTGAGCAAGATTCTAAAAGCATCATTGAATGGACCTGAGTCTTCTTCATGTTGGCTTCACTATCCTGCACCACAGCTGGGCTGTGTACAGCGAGTACAGGCGGCTCTGCAGAGCTGCTTTAACATCATCTGTACACATATGAAGTTTACGTGCCAGCATATTAGCGTGAGCAAACAATATGCAACACTGCCGCTGCACATCGTCATCATCACTGAGGCCATTCCTGATGATGTCACCCAAATATTTCATTTAGTGCACCACATTTAGCTCTTGACCTCCATAAAGAACGAGGGTAATGAAGCTTCTGAGCCTCCTTGGTTTTAGCGATCAGGATAAAACTCTTTTTAGAGTTGAACTTGATGTCGTACTGCACATCACACCGTGAGCAGACTCTGAGCAACTGCTGTGAACCAGCGCTATCAGGAGACAGGACCACGAAGTCATCAGCGTACATCAGATGGTTCACAAGACTTTCCCCACCGTACATCCTGTCTCACACTCTTTAGTTTTCTAAAGATCGTCCACATATCGATTAAAAAGAGCAGGTGACAGTATTCCACCTTGTCGGACGCCATTGGTCACTCGGAAGGGTGCAGATGCACTCTGACCCCACCTCGCTCGCATGGTTAGATGTGAATACCAAAAGTGCAAAATCCTCGTCCAGTATGGACGGACCCCTCACTCTGTAGCGTGATAAACAATTTAGCATGATTAATTCAATCAAAAGCTTGAGATGCATCCAGGAAACACATCAACATTGTAGAGTTCTGTCTCCTGTGCTTACTAACAACTTGCTTCAGTGCGTACATGCATCAGTCTGTGCTGTGTTTACTTTTAAAATCAAATCATTGTCAGTGGTTATGATGTATTCTTGAAGCCTGTCTCAGAGAATTCCTTCTGATACTTCAGAGAGTACACTAGCCAGAGCAGTCGGTCATTTTCAATGCTGGATATTTTACCGGTTTTATCTTTGATGACTGGCACTAACACAACAGTCAGCATAGAGTCAGGAAGTGCACCATGCAGTAACATCCAGAAACACATTGCAAGTAAAACTGGAATGCTTTGGCTCGCATGCTTCAGATGTTCTGCTGTTATTTGGTCAAGGCCACATGCTCAATGGCATCCAGCACATCATCAGGTCTAACACACACCAGCATCACGAGGAACATCAATATTCAATGATCACTCTTCACACTGTTGAAGATATCCCGATAATGTTTCCTCCACAGATCTGCAACACTGTCCCAACCAGTAGCCCCATCGTGTTGGATGGCCGGCAGCTTAGTGTCATGGCAACCTTCACCTCTCTCCAGAGGTCAGAGACGTTATTCTGCTGAAGCTGTTGGCCTCATGGCCTGTTCATTTCTTTAATAAAGCGCACAGCATATTTAAATCTAGCATTTGTGTGTTTCTTGTGTTCACACTCTGGACCATGTCTTGCTTTTCCTGATAAAACCCAATTTTTAAAAGCTTCTTCAGCCTCTAGATGGAGTTCAGACACATTCGTTCCATCCTGGCCTACGATGATGTTGTTTCGCCCTTTTTTTGCAGAATGATTCACTAACGTTATTTAGACAATTCACAATTTTATCATACATTATGCATCGGTCACTAGTGTGGTTTTGGTTTTTACAGTTAATGTTGCCACACAGAATTGCATCAAGTGGTGATTCAGTATGACTTCGGCTCTGATCAGTTTGTGAGTTGTAATGCAAGAAATCATCTTCTGTGAGCTCGGACCGATCTACTGTAACGGTTTGTTCATGTTATCATTACTGGTCAACTCAGGTAGACTCAACATGTGATGTC
>CM051699.1:26161376-26163876 GCA_028022725.1 Lycodopsis pacificus
AATGTTTTCATATGTCGCCAACTGAAATGTGCGTCACATCCTGTTACACCTGTCAAGAGCCTTTCCCTGCAGGTGGCTCATCATGATCTGCAGACCCCCCCCCCCCCCCCCTCGGTAAACTATCAATGGATAAATCTAAAAAAGAAAAGTCACGGAGGAAAATAGAGAGTTTAACTCTGCGTGGACGTCTTCATTTGCTTTCACTGCAACGATGCTGGATTACCTGTATGCTTGATATGTGCAAACAATGTGATGTTGAAAGTCACTTCCAGAACAAGCTCACAGCATCTGCTGAACAGTGTCACGCTGGAGATGATTCCTCAGCTGCTGCAGAAACTCTCCTCTTCATCAGAGCTTGATGTTGTTAGAACAGGTCCAATTGCAATCAAATGTCAAGAATTGTCTTTATTCTTGTTCCATATGTTCATAAATACAACAAACTATAGTTTTTGTATATATAATATAACTATATATAACACTTCATAAGCTGTGCTATCAAAGAGCTTCTGCGGCTCCAGACACATTTTATTTGGTGGAAAATAGAACAAAACGTCTCTTTGGACAGTAAAGGTTGCCGACCCCTGGGGGGACATTGGGACTGGGCCTCAGTCCTCCTGGTTCTCTGCTTCTGGTTTCCTGCTCCTCTGATGACACCAGCTCTCCACCAATCACAGCTCCTCGGGGGCGGGCTCTTGTGGTGCCTTCAGGTGCTGTAGGAAGTCTTATATTAACCTTTTTATTTGGTGGAATAAAAACATCCCCTTTACAACTTTACAAATCAAACACACTAAAGTGACAAAATGTTTGAAACAATATGAAACTAAATACCTTTTTACATGAAATATCAAAAGAATAACATTAGAAATCAAGTTACATGAGATCAAGTTAAAATGTGAATGAATGTTATTGATTACTTACTTCACTTTGATATGTTTTAAGTCTATAATCTATTTCTCTGTAATCTCAACACTGATCTTTGATCTTTGATCTTCTTGTGAACTACTTTTTCTTTTTCTTCTTTTCTTCTGAAAGCATCTCATTTAAAACATGTCACATGTGAAAAGTCACTCATATATTCACATGTGAGCTGAGAGACAACACATGTACAAACACATGTTTAAAGAGTTCAAATGTAAACTACTTCAAACCACTTTAAAATAAACTCTTTCCAGTGAAGAAGCTCATGAGATGCGGTTGAAAGCTCTCGTAAAGCTCATTTAAAGGACTTTGATGAAAGATGTATTTACATGTGACGAAGGCAAATATCACATTTATCTATTTTAACATCACATCTACTCTCAACACTTAAAGTTACTTTCATTTGAATTTGTTTTCTCAAATAAATGTGTTTTCATAATCATGAAAAAGCTCTTTAAACAACATCAACACATTCAAAGTGTCTGAAGTTTGTGTTTCTATTGTTGGTAGAAGAAGAAAAGACTCACGGACACTCTGAGGTTAGAATCAGGAGACGTGTTTATTTCACTTCATATATGGTTTTGCTAACAACACATCTCTGTTCATCCAGAGATCAGAGAGGCTTGTAATATAGTGAGACTTGCTCTCCGGGGACAAGGAATACATGATGTTCTGTTTGGACACATAAGATGTACGACCTTCAAGAATGAGAGGAAGCTTGTTGAAGTGACATCACTCTGTTCAGAGTATTGTTCCATCAACCTCTAGCCATGCTGGAGAGAGAACACCACAAACACCACCCTGAGGAGAAACTGCTGCCCACATTCTCCTCACTCACATCAGCTGTGTGTGATCCTGTACACACTGAACTATCTGGTCAGCAGAGAGAAGGTTCCTCTAGCAGGAGGAGACTCTCGTCCTCCAGAGGACACAGAGACACTGAGGAACCAAACCAGAACCCAAAGCCAGGATACAGAGGTTCAGTGAATGTGGTGTTGAAGGTGTGGAGGTGGATCAGTGTGTCAGAGGAGACTCTGTAGAAGGACAGAGAGCCAGCAGGACAGTCCACATACACTGCTACTCTACCAGAGGAGGAGGAGGAGGAGGAGGAGGAGGAGGAGGAGGTGATGGGTGTTCTTGTCGTATTGTGATAGACAGAGTAACCAACACCAGAGCACCACAGACTCCAGGACTGATCATTCCATCCAAACACATAGTCATTACTGTTTCCTCTCCTGCTGGTTCCTCTGTAACTCACTGATATAGAAACCTCTCCTCTCCACTTGACCTCCCAGTAACAGCGACCAGTCAGACCAGTTCTACACAGCAGCTGAGGGACATCAAACCTGTCTGGATGATCAGGATATGACTGAACCTCCTCCACACATGTCACCTCCCTGTTGTTGTCAGACAGTTTGAGGTTTCTGTTCACTGTGTTTGTGTCGAGTGTGAGTTCACAGGAATCTGATGGAGAGAACAAGACACAACACAGCTGCAGTTATGAATCTATCATGTGTTTGATGATGACATCAGAGATGTGAATGAGTGATGTCACAGTTTGAAGATGCTTTGTTTCCATGAA
>CM051699.1:26166376-26188876 GCA_028022725.1 Lycodopsis pacificus
GAACCATCTGATACTATGCCAGAGTTCAGCATCTTCATCCAGCAGACTAAACCTACCGGAGTGTTACAATAGCCAGTATCATGTTATTCAATGTGTCCATCCGGCAAATTGGTGGATCCAAAAGTTATAAAAAAAACATATATGATGCAATTTCTTTGAAATCATCCAAAATAATGTTCAGTGTGGGTATTTTTCCAAGTAGGCCACTGACTGGTGGATACGTGCGATGCACTGAGTGGCAACGCGCCGTGTATTGAGTGGGCCGGTCTGACAGTAACTCCCGGGACACTGTTTTCCCCCAGTCCGCTCCTGACTCAGCCCCACACAGAGGAACCACAACACAAGCTCAACTGGTCCAAGGCCAGTCCTGGGAAGAGTCCTGAGTTTCAGGATGAAGTTCAGACTCTTCACCTCTCCAGACAAAAGGGCGAGCTCCTCATCAACAGCACCAGGATCCACTTGTACCCGACTACAGTGCAGAGAGTTTGAACACATCAACAGGAAACTGGTGGACATGAACATGGACTACTGGCTTCTCTCTCCCTCTGTTCTTCACATCAACTGTGGAGAAGAACAGGATGCAGAGGACTTCATGAAGGAGGTGGAGAGACATCGCTCTCAACTTCACTTCAAGCCGTATGAGAACCAACAACCTCATGGTTCAGTAGACCATTCACTCTATGCCCCTCCCTCTTTACTTTCTGTTTGAGAGGTTTGTTAAACGATGAGAGTAGAAGTAGAACAACATAGAGCATCGGATGCTGAGGCAGAAGAGCAGCACACTGATGTTGAAGTGCAGCAAAGTCAATGAGAACATAAACGCACTGAACACATCAGGTGTGTGTGCATGTGTGTACTTCACTCTGTCAGAAAGGGCTTGTTGTTAATCAGCACTGAAGAACATGAATATCATGAGGACTGATTGAAGCCAGCATGAAATATCTTAGTCCATGTATTGATGCTCCTTCAGGGTTCAGGCTGAGGATAGATGTAGTCGGTACTACGTATCTGTTACCTTTGTAACAGAAAGTAGAAACTGAGAACAGCAGCATGAAGGTTGTGGATGTGCTTCACATGGAGTACAGAGTGAGAGGTCGGAGGTCATCTGGGAACTCCACAAGTGGAGCTTCAGGGAGGGCAAAGAGAACATGTTGTGTTCCATGTTTGTATCTTCGTTGTCTTGTGGATTTGTTTTATTGTGATTTATATCATCATCTTCATCTTATGCCTCTAAGGGTCAACACGGCGGATTCACCAAAAACTGATGGATATGGAACTAAAAACAGCTCAGCAGATTACTTTCCCCCAAATAAATATTCATAATGCATAATGCCAAGATGTGAAGAAGTGAGAATCCACAGCTGCAACATCAAAGGTGCCAATCACCCAATCAGAAAGAGTGAAGTCCTGAAGGAGCTTCACAGAGAAAGCAGATGTTGCTTCACTGACTATTTCTCTGCAAGCGGAACAATCAGTTCCCTCTGTGACAGAAACAATCAATGAATGTAGTCGTCTCTCTGGCGATAAGATCAATGAGGGTAAATCTACTGCCCTACCACTAGCAGGCAGTAGAGACCCAGATAACGCTATAAGATCTACATTTAATGTGTCTTACAAAGCCTTTAAATATCTGGGAATCCAGATCTCCTTCCAGCTGGAAGATCCGGTGAAGATGAATCCGTCTTCCATCCTTAAACAGCTTGAACTGGATTTACTTGGATGGCTGCTACTTCCAATGTCTTGGCTGGGCCGGAGAGCCGTTATTAAAATGAATATACTCCCAACAATGTTGTATCCCTTCCAAATGATGCCTAATGACATCGCAAGTATCATTTTTAAAGACCTGCATAGGAGCAAATCTACGTCTATCTGGAAGAACAGACGTCCTACAATGAGGCTGAGAAACAACTGGCGGTGGTGAACGGGGTCTAGCAGAACCACACCTTCAAACTGTTATCGGTCTATGATTGAAGGATGCAACTCATTCTCATTATCAAGTCTACGTTTCTTAAATAATGTTCAACAAGCATCAGGCACGAGAGACACCTTTAATGTAAGTAAGAGTCTGAGCACATGGATAAAGGTAAAGAAGGTATTTTCCTTCAACAGAAGATATTCTTTTTATGCTCCGATTGTTGACAAGGTGACTCTTCTTGTGTTGACCGTGGCTTTAAAGAGTGCAACACATGGGATTAAGGTGATGCATGATCTCAAAGGTGGTACCATGAAATCCTTCAACCAGCTTCAGGGAGACTACGGACGACCCAAGATGCACTTTTTCTGACTTTTACAAATTCACAGTTTCTTAAACTCTACAGCGGAATATAAGGAAGGTCATGGACCAGAGCAGATAGAGACAATCATCCACCAGGTCTGAAAACAACAAGCTCCATGTACCATGAACTGTCCTCCTCCAGTAATACAAATCCTCACAGCTGCAGGCAATCATGGGAACGAGACCTTAAAACAGCAATCACTGATCACCAACGCAAAGCAACCGTGTTAAACAGCAAAGAATATGTAGCAACTACAAATCCCAAGAAACTCAGTTTAATAAGATCAAACATGAATTACAAACTAGCCCATACCAGAAGAGCAGCTATGACGAGGACCGCTCCGGAGTATGTGTCAGACGGAAGCAGCATGTAGACGCCTACGTGCACTTAATGTGCTTCTGTCCGGATATTCATCGGTGTTGGGTTGACATTGGTAACCAAGTATCCTCCATAACACAAAGTCCTATTGATCTCAATCCTCTACAATGCATCAGGCCTGCACGCTGCCTCACCTGCATTAAACAGACAGAAGAGAGTTCTCAGGCTGCTCTGGTTCTGTGCACGGTTATCAATCTTACAGCACTGCTATGATGCAAAACCATCTGTTTCAAGTTGGCTTCATAATGTTCTACAACGACTCCCATTGGAGAGACTCACACATGTTCTCCATGGAGACATGAACGGGTTCTTCTCTGTTGGAAGCCTGTTGTGGGTTTTATTGGAGAGGAACATGCTGAAACCACACTGAGAGGTTTCACCAACTTGGGATCCAGTGACCCAGTGAAGGTAAAAGTCCACAATATTTAGTCAGGATCCCTGTCAGACCAGACGCCTCCATGGCCACACATATAAACTCTGGTCCTGCAGTCTGGGGTTGTCCGGTCGTACCGTCTTTCACCCGCTTCAACCCCGTGGCATCTTCTGCCCTCCTGGTGTTAAACGGACTACACAGGCAGGAAATGTGCTGCAGAACCAAAACTAGGAGCTAAAAGAGGCTGAAACGCTGTGTAGAGCTGCAGAGATGGAGACAGTTCTCTGTGGGTTCATCACCACCACACGACTCTTCACCGTCACACAGAGTCAGCTGATCCGTTGTCAATATAGAATATTGATTGTTGATGTTTTGGTCCTGACAAGCGACCTCTTGTGTTTGTGTAATAATGACTGTTGTCTCTCAGCAGTAAAGGAGGAAGTATCCTGAAATCACTACAGCGCCACAAACCCTCTGATGGAGGAGGTCGGGGGGATGGTTGGATGTACAAAGCTGTTCACATCCCGTCTCCTAGCAACAGTCAACACTGGTTTCTATTATCTGTAATCTGGGGTGAAAATATTACAGTTCAAGTCCGTCTGCAGCCACAGAGCACTGCCTGTGTCCCCCTAGAACTCTGGTCCAGTCCTCAATAAACCTCTTTGGGCTCTGACACACCACGTCCACAACCAGCTGCTGGTTCTTCACTGAGCGTCTGTGGCCGACTGTCACCTGTAGCTTCAACAAGTCGACTCTTATCAGCCAGGGAACTGGCTCTCAGTGCAAAACAAACCACAACAGGTAAAGCTGAACTCCTTTAGAACAGGAAAACATTCATATTGTGATGATTCATCAAGACGGTTAAAACTGATTGTTTTTGTCTTTTCACAATAATGTCTGAACTAAAGAGCAACACACACTGGTGACAGATGACGAGCATCAGAACATCAACTATTGTTTGATATGAGTCCACAAACCTGCAGCGTGACGACGCTGACACATGTCAACCCAGCGTGTCAGGATACATCACTCTCCTATTTACTAATGTTGAAACAAGACAACGCTCCAGAACAACAACAGTTTCATCACCTTCCCTCCCTGTGTGGCTCATCCTGGCTAATGTTCCCTGATACTTCTGTCTGTGTTGATGGTCTGATGTGGGACACAAACAGTCTGATGAGTCTCTGGTAGTTTGAGGTCAGCTTGGTGTGTGTGTGGCTGCAGCTCTTCATACCTGAGAGTTTCCAGTCTCCAGTGAGGATCCTTCAGTCCAGCAGACAGCAGCTTCACTCCTGAGTCTCCTGGATGATTGTAGCTCAGGTCCAGCACTCTCAGATGGGAGGGGTTGGAGCTCAGAGCTGAGACCAGAGAAGCACAGCCTTCCTCTGTGATGTTACAGCCTGACAGACTGCCAACACACAAAACAACACACATGTCACATGATCTGAGGGAACTGTGAGGCTGAAAGGTTACTGCAGAACTGAGATACTGTCGGCTACTGTGGGGTTACATTAACATAGTTACTGATTGTTTTCTAGTCACAACCAAACACACATTCATGTCCATCAGCAATCTGACAACATTACTGATAACTCTCTGAATCCTCTGATATTTCAAGTTATAACAGCAGAGTGAGAAGAAAAACATGTTTAATTGATATTTCTTTAATCACTGAAAACAAAATAGACGGAATCGGTTTAAAACCATGCAAGCACAGACACAATGTTATGCAGGTTAAGATAGATCCATACAGACAGACATAAAAAGACAGACACAAACAATAAAAGTACGGAGGCCGAGCAATGCCTGACAAAGAGACAGCTGTACCAATGTCGCCACAGCTGGGACTGGTAGCGTGTGGTGCTAAACCTTATGTTGGTTAAAACAAGTATGATCCCATTTACAGAGTCATTCAGTCGACAGATGAATTTGTACATGAAATTTCTTAAAACTGTTTGGAAAGTTTGGGAGCTGAGAACTGAGGACAGAGCTTCACAGCTTCTCTCTGAGACGTTACAGTCACTCAGTCTGAAGAGACAACAATCAACAAGAAGAAAAATATAATTTGTGTTCAAATTAAATCCTCTTTGATAATGAGTCTGGACTAAAGTACAATCAGAAAGAACAAAGATCATTTGTTCAGTGAAAGTGGATAAACACTCTTTCTGTTCTACTCTAAACACGATAAAGATTAATTTCAGTGTTCTCTACTGTTTACAGGAAGTACTGTAGTATCAACATCAGGATGAGAAGTGGATATTTAATGTTGATTGTGGCTCAGAAGTAGAGTGGTTTGTCTTCCAATCAGACGATCTGCGGATATATTCCCATCAGTGTAATTTGTGCAATTTTGCCATCAGTGTATAAATGTGTGAATGACATGTAGTGTAAAGACCTTTGAGTAATCGGAAGACTAGAAACGAGCTATAAAAAAAAGAGATTCAAAACAAGCAGAGAGGACGAGAGAGAGAGATGAAAAAGTGAGTGAAAAAGAGAAATTAAACTTCATCTTCTGATTTCATGTCGGTTACGTTCTAAAGCAGAAATAAACAACCATCAAACTCTCAGCAGATCGTCACTGTAGAGACAGACATTCAAGTTTCCAGTCTCTTTTCCACCTCTGCTTTTCTCCTTTTCATTTATTAATTATATCAAACATAACATCACAAAGCAAGAATAAGAGGAACAACAGGATGACCCTGTGATGTTTTATTGTGAATGAAAACTGTTTCAAACACTGTCAATGTCTTTTAATCCACAGTGGATCAAATGTGTCTGTTATGCAAGGTTCTTATGAAGTGATGGAAACAAACGGAAATTCACAGAAATTACTTCTGGACCCTAGTTTAGTCTCTGGGATTAGTTCCTCTGGTTCCATAGTTCTGGTTAATTTCCTGGTGAAAAAGATGTTCATGAAATCTGAAATCCTGATGAACAAATTCAAAGATTGAGAAAGAAAGAGGCTGTTTACGCTGCATGGAGCTGATAGTTTAGAGACACATTTAAATAATTTAAGACAAAATAACTTGATCTGACCTGAGAGTTTCCAGTTCACAGTGTGGACTCTCCAGTCCAGCAGACAGCAGCTTCACTCCTGAATCCTGCAGGTTGTTGATACTCAGGTCCATCTCTCTCAGACTAGAGGACTGGGAGCTGAGAACTGAGGACAGAGCTTTCCAGCTTCTCTCTGAGAGATTACAGTCACTCAGTCTGATGACACAATGACATAGAAATAATAAGCAATAGGTAAAAAGACAACATCATATTTAAGTTATGATATATGAATCTAACTCTCTGTACTTACAGAGCTTTGTAGGAGGCTTTGACCACTGGCAGCAGCCTCAGAAGAGCCTCCTCTGAAGCAGAGTATTTCTTCAGGTCAAACACGTCAAGATCTTTGTCTGATGACAGTAAGATGAAGACCAGAGCTGACCACTGAGCAGGAGACAGTTTATCTGTGGAGAGACGTCCTGAACTCAGGGACTGTTGGATCTCCTCCACTAGAGAACCATCATTCAGTTCATTCAGACAGTGGAACAGATTGATGCTTTTCTCTGGAGACACATTCTCATTGATCTTCTCCTTGATGTACTGGACTGTTCTCTGATTGGTCTGTGAGCTACTTCCTGTCTGTGTCAGCAGACCTCGTAGGAGAGTCTGATTGGTCTCCAGTGAAAGACCAAGGAGGAAGCGCAGGAACATGTCCAGGTGTCCATTTGGACTCTGTAAGGCCTTGTCCACAGCACTCTGGTAGAGACGTTTTGGTTTAGGTTTGTCTCTAAAGACTTTAGAGCTCTGGGAGGTTGTTTGTTCTTCTGACAGCAGATTGACTCCAGAGTTGATGAAGGTCAGATGGACATGAAGAGCAGCCAGAAACTCCTGAACACTCAGATGGACGAAGCAGAAGACCTTGTCCTGGTACAGTCCTCTCTCCTCTCTAAAGATCTGTGTGAACACTCCTGAGTACACTGAGGCTGCTCTGATATCGATGCCACACTCTGTCAGGTCGGATTCATAGAAGATCAGGTTGCCTTTCTGCAGCTGATCAAAAGCCAGTTTCCCCAGAGACTCAGTCATCTTCCTGCTCTCTGGACTCCAGTGTGGATCTGTCTCAGCTCCTCCATCATACTTGACCTTCTTCAGTTTGGACTGAACCACCAGGAAGTGGATGTACATCTCAGTCAGGGTCTTGGGCAGCTCTCCTCCCTCTCTGGTCTTCAACACATCCTCCAGAACTCCAGCAGTGATCCAGCAGAAGACTGGGATGTGGCACATGATGTGGAGGCTTCGTGAGGTCTTGATGTGGGAGATGATCCTGCTGGCCTGCTCCTCATCTCTGAATCTCTTCCTGAAGTACTCCTCCTTCTGTGGGTCAGTGAACCCTCTGACCTCTGTCACCATGCCAACACACTCAGGAGGGATCTGATTGGCTGCTGCAGGTCGTGTGGTGATCCAGAGGCGAGCAGAGGGAAGCAGTTTCCCCCTGAAGAGGTTTGTCAGCAGCACATCCACTGAGGTGGACTCTGTAACATCAGTCAGGACCTCATTGTTGGTGAAGTCCAGAGGAAGTCGACACTCATCCAGACCGTCAAAGATGAACAGAAGCAGGAACTCTTCAAACCTGCAGATTCCTGCTGCTTTGGTTTCACTGAAGAAGTGATGAACAAGTTGCACCAAGCTGAACTGTTTCTCTTTCAGCACATTCAGCTCTCTGAAGGTGAATGGAAATGTGAACTGTATGTCCTGGTGGTCTTTGTCTTCAGCCCAGTCCAGAGTGAACTTCTGTGTTAAGACTGTTTTCCCAATGCCAGCCACTCCCTTTGTCATCACTGTTCTGATTGGTTCCTCTCCTCCAGGTGAGGCTTTAAAGATGTCTTCTTGTCTGATGGTTGTTTCTGGTCTGTGTGGTTTCCTGGATGCTGTTTCAATCTGTCTGACCTCATGTTGATCATTGACCCCTGCAGTCCCTCCCTCTGTGATGTAGAGCTCTGTGTACATCTGATTCAGAAGGGTTGGGTTTCCTGCTTTAGCAATCCCCTCAAACATACACTGGAACTTCTTCTTCAGGTTAGATTTGAGTTCACGCTGACAAACTCCCGAATGACTTCCTGGATAAAAACAAAGAACATCAATGAATAGATTAATCGGCAAATAGTTCAACATATCTGAATATATGTTGGTCCATCTCTTGAGACGTCAGTAAACGTCCCATTTATCCAGCATGTTGAATCTTTAGAGAAATCCTCTTACTGCTCTGCAGACAGTCAGCCAGCTCCTCCTGCTTCATTCTCCTCAGGAAGTGCAGTGTGATCTTCTCAAATGCGTCTCTGCTGCTCCTCCTCTGCTCTTCATCTTCACCGTCCAGCACCTCCTCATCCTCCCTCTGACTCTCTAAGCATTCTGGGTAATCTGAACTCACAACCTTCTGGATCTTCTTCAGCTCGTTCTTCACAAAAGTGACGATGTTCTCCTCCAGCAGCTGGAACAGAATATTCCATGAATGACACAAACTAAAAGCATGGAAGCAAACATCAGATCCATGTTGGACAGACTGACGATCCACTGGTCTACAGAGTGCAGCATGGAGATGATTGTGAACACAAGAGATGTAACAGTAGTTGTACATGTACAGACCATGAATATGGAGTCCAGGTGTGTTTGATACTGCTGGGCAGACGGACCTCTGGGAACCTCTGAGCTCTCCTGGTCCTCTCTGTGGAGGCATCATGAAGAATCAGCTCACATTGTGTTTGTACCATTAACACAAAGACAACAAGTAGTTAAAGATGTTGTGTTCTGTCATGATCATAATGAGAAGTTAGATCATAATGACAGATCAAAGGCTATAAATGATAGACGACCAAAGTTTTATCTGTGTAACAGTTAGTCATCTGTTTCATCTGTTTTATGAACTTACTCTGGGTCATAAGAACGGCGTCCATCTTTGAAGTCAATCAGACCAGGTTTAGATCGGTCACTCTTCATGGACACACAGCTGGGTTCAGGAGACTTTCCTCTCTGCTGCTGTGAACTGATAGAAACACTGACATTACATCATCATCATCATTCAATCATGAAGAATCAGCTCACATTGTGTCTGTCCACACAGAGACCAACACAAGGTAAAGGTCCATGAAGTGATGTGTGGATGTGGATCAGATGAGTCCCTGTAGTGGTAAAGGTTCACTAGTCCTGCTGATCCCTCTGAGAATCAACAGCTCAGTCTTTCAGCTCACTGTTTTCTTCACCAGTCAGTTTGGTTTCGTCCCAACAGCTCTCACCAAGCCCTCCATGGAGCTCTCCCTCCCTCACTCTACACTGCTGAAGTGCCCTGGAGCAAGGCACCCAGAACCTCCAGCTGCTCCAGTGGAGCGTCTCAGTGTCAGACTGGTTGTACTGGGCAGCTCCCAGTGTGAATGTGTTTCAATGAAGAAGAGTGTTGGTGCTCAGAGAACTTCATCAGAGTCAGTAAAGGGTTAAAACCTGGAGATCTCACAACAGAGAGTCTGATAGAAACACATCTTCATCATCATCATCATCATCATCATCATCATCTTCTTCATCACCATCATCATCATCATCATCATCATCATCATCTTCTTCATCACCATTATCACCATCTTCTTCATCACCATCATCATCATCATCTTCTTCATCACCATCATCATCATCATCTTCTTCATCATCATCATCATCGTCATCATCATCATCATCATCATCACCATCATCATCTTCATCATCATCACCATCATCATCATCATCATCATCATCACCATCATCTTCATCATCATCATCATCATCACCACCACCACCACCATCATCATCATCACCATCATCATCATCACCATCATCATCATCACCATCATCACCATCATCATCATCACCATCATCACCATCATCATCATCATCATCATCACCATCATCATCATCACCATCATCACCATCATCATCATCATCATCATCATCATCATCATCTTCTTCATCACCATTATCACCATCTTCTTCATCACCATCATCATCATCATCTTCTTCATCACCATCATCATCATCACCATCATCATCACCATCATCATCATCATCATCATCATCATCACTTTGTTTTCATCATCAGTTTAAAATCCTCACCTTTGATCAACAGAGTGGCGTCCATCTTTGAAGACCATAGGACGATCCATAGACCAGTCACTCTTCATGGACACACAGCTGGGTTCAGGTTCAGGTTCAGGTTTAAGTTTCGGTTTAAGGCCAGGTTTCGGTTTAGTTCGAGGTCCAGGTCCAGGTCCAGATCCGTCTGGTCCCTGATGGGTCCTGGTCACATGTAGAAACAGAGTCAGTGAATGAAAGACTTTGAGTCATGGACAGGTAGAGATGGTCATCTCACCTCTGAGCTCTGGTCTGTCTGTCATGTTCCCCACACAGAGCGGTTTTAGGAAATTTGAGATTATTATAATTTGATATTATATGATTGATAATATGCCAGGCTTGAACTGTTTGTAGCTCATCCGCTCTGTCAAATATGTTGTGGGGAAATGTTGTAGTACCCCGGCACAATGAAGCCCCAAATAAAACCCAGTTACTTGAAACTAGATGGAGCAGAGTTGAGATCTTCAAGAACTCAGTGAATGTAGTGGAGATACGCTGAGGAAGATCAGAGTCTCATGTTTGTTTTGAGGGTTCTGGGATGCGTAGAAGACCTTTGAGAAGTGAAGTTACAAGCTCGGACTACCGGATAACAGTTTAGAGAAGAAGCTTATTCCACTAAGGTGAACTTTGATGGCATGATTTGTTAGATGGCCATCATGAAATGAGCATTGGTAATGAAAACAGGTCATGGTGACAAGATTGAACAGTGGAAAGGTTATGATGTACTGGTCACGTGGTGGAAGTAGTGGACACTCTTCCAAGCTGACCAGTAAAAGTAAAGGGTTGAGGGAGATCCAGGGTATCCATGATGAAGTTCTGACAATCGATGATCAACGGAATTAAGGCGGAAACAAGTTGAACGACAGCGTTGAACACGGAGGAACCGATGGTGGATGTGTGTCTGCAAGAGCTTCTCAACTTCTGGAACCTTAAAGGAGAAAGTGATGAGTGACCCGGACATGAGGACTGTGTGGAGAACAAGTGGTGTGTAATAGAGAGCCAGATTAGGCAGCACATGAACAGCATGATGGGTGGGGCGTAGCAGCGTCCTTTGTTGATGAAGTAAACGACTGTCAGGTTTTCAGTGTCAGAAGGATGGAGTTGCTGGATAGAATGGCTGCTGCTGCTATGGGATAGATTTCATAGAGCAGAGAGGAAACGACTTGGCATTCACTTCAAAGCTCCGGGAGCCGTTCTGCTTTGATCCATCTTCCGTCATGGAAACCCCCCAAAAACCAACAGCAGGAGCGGCTTCGCTGTACGGACCACATTCATGTGGGTAAGTGGGTTGATAATCTCAGAAGAAGGTGATCCAGTTCCAGTTCGTGAGAAGGTTGAGCCAGAGACGTAGTTCAAGTGAGGAAGGTTCCAGGAGTGATGAGTCAGAAGGCTAGTCCAATCCTGGCACCTGGTCCAGGTTCCCCTGCTAAGGAGGCGGGACGACCAATGAGTGAGCGGGAATCATTGTCTTGAACAAAGACACCATGAAGTGTCGTGGAGACGGCCTGGTCACTACGCTGGCTGAACGATACTGAATGAACGGTTCTCTCAAACAGAGACGTCTGTTATCTGCCCAGGAAGAACTACAAAATGATGCAGTCATCACACATGTCTGGAACATCGTGTTGGCTTCTGTAGCCTAACGACACATATATGTATATATATATACACGTATATATATATATATGTGTGTATATATATATATATATATATATATATATATATATATACACACACACACATGTATATATACACCTTTAGAGCGATCACTCTTCATGGACACACAGCTGGGTTCAGGAGACTTTTCTCTCTGCTGCTTAAAAGTTATTTTACTGACATTAAAATGTGTCTTTCATGACGGAGAAGATACAGATGTTTTACGGTGACTTGTTTGCTTGTTCAACCAAATAGCATCACAATGAGACACAATGACTGTTTACATGCACACTCATATTCCACTCTGATTCAGAATGTGACACTATTTTAAAGTTGATGTGGTTTATGTAAACATCATTATCCGTTTGGATGTTCTGAATAAGTCCTTATTCTTTATGGAGCATGTTCCAGTGAAGACTTGTGGGATATGTTGATATTATTCAGGGTTTTATGAGCATTCTTTGGACATGTAGACAGCTCATTATGAATATGGTCATCAGTATGTTTCTACGTCACTTTGCAACACATGGTCTCTTTCCTGTTCATGACCAGCTCTGAGCGTTGAACACAAAGCAACCAGCCAACAGCATGCACAGCTGGAGTACAGATGCATGCCCCGAAGAAAAGCTCTCGTTTCTGTTCAGAAGGAGAAACACGCCTACTTCCAGTATTATGAAGGACTTTGACATCAACAGGTTTTAGATATGAACAAATATCTCAACGTGGACCTTTTCATGAAGATGTCTGAAGGAATAAGAGAGGGAGGCTGAGTTCACACGGTCCAACACGTCTGCCTCCAGTGGAACACGTTGAAGAACAGATTCTGATGAAAAGAAGCCAAAAGGCACAAGAGTCTCCTGCGTTCTGTAGGACATTCAGGTTTAGAAGGTGCTTTAAGATTCATAATTACAAGTGTTTTAGAATTCATAATTACAAGTGTATTTTAGATTTATGATTAGAAGTGTCTTTTAGGAATTATAGTTGGAAGTGTTTCTCAGTAGAATTCGTAGCACCTTTCGAGGTGGACAATAAAATGTTAGCAAGTACTTGGGACGTACCATCTACGCTTGTAAAACTTGTGAAGTTTTTGCCAAAAGTTGCAAATCCTTATCTTTATAGAGTATGTTTACCATAGAAGTGTTAAGCCATGAAAGACAGTCATTGAATGTATTAAACTGTGAAGAATAGCGAAGGGACAGAGAGGGATTTTCAGACAGGCAATTACAGGGGACGCCGAAGGACGCGACACCCGAGCCAGGGTCCTGCGAGAAGGAGGAGTCAGCTGGATTTAGCCAATAGAAACTAAGAGGGACATTGGGTGGGAGCTATGAAAGGAGATGCTGAGGAAGGTTCTTCCTCTTTCCCCACGTTTCATCGCGGGGTATGTCTGTGTCGATGCTGTAAATATATATCTATAGATGCTGTAAATATATATCTATAGATGCTGTAAATATATATCTATAGATGCTGTAAATATATATCTATACATACTGTAAATATATATCTATAGATGCTGTAAATATATATCTATAGATACTGTAAATATATATCTATACATACTGTAAATATATATCTATAGATACTGTAAACATATATCTATAGATACTGTAAATATATATCTATAGATACTGTAAATATATATCTATAGATACTGTAAATAGGGCACTTCACTTTGCAATTGTTTTAGCTTCTGTAGTATGAAATGCTTTTGATTATAATTGAAACCGGCTGACTTTCTGGAAGAGGCTGGATCGTGTGCGGTTTTCCCACAGTTGAAGAGGTCCATGAACTCAACAGTTCCATTTTCCATATGTTGATGTGATGAACTACGTGCGGGCATCGACCCGTCAAACACAGCCGACGTGAGATTCACCGGCCTCAGTGATGAGGACGAGCTTTACGTCAATCGAATGCACGGCTGCATGTAACTGAGGATATTAGTGGAATATTCATTCTCATGAGCCATGTAAGAAACTCATGAGGAATATATTTACTTGATCTCAGTTCAACACAGCAAGAGACTCAACAAACCTCGTCACCAACAAAGGCTCGGATATACAAGGACGAGCTTCCAACAGGCAACTCTGTAATCCCGACTACTGACTTCATCAGAGTGCTTCCTGCCACCAGACCTCTGCTGCTAGTCACTGGACTTCTGTATTTAGTGCTCAGACCTCTGTAGCTCGACCCCAAACATCTGTCACTAATCAGCACACATTCACAACTTGTTCCCAGAGCTCTGAAGCCCGGACGCAGACCTCTGAATGTTGACCCACAACCCCTGAAACTACTCCACATATCACCGCTGGTATCCCTAGACCTCTGCACATCGTCCCCAGACCAGCGAGTTAAAGATATCGTGTTTGGTCGTGATTGATTATCATGAAAACAACACTGTTCTTGATGCACGAACAATTCTGCATCATAACTGAGGATCAGAACAGCTAGCTCATCGTTTCATCAGGTTTGAATTACTTACTCTGGGTCATAAGAACGGCGTCCATCTTTGAAGTTAATCAGACGAGCTTTAGATCGATCACTCTTCATGGACACACAGCTGGGTTCAGGAGACTTTCCTCTCTGCTGCTGTGAACTGATAGAAACACGGACATTTACTCAACATACAATCTTTTACCGTCCAATGAAACCAAAGTTAGTCTTTGAAACACGTCTTGCTTATGTTTGTTCAACATGGGACACTTGTTGTATTTCGTGCAGCTTTCTTTGAACCAGTGTGTTGTTAGTCAGACGTCTTCAGACTGAAGACTGTTGACCTGTCACATCATCATGTATGTGGTTTGGTCCACTCCTGTCTGATGAACTAACATCCATGATCTCCTACACGGCTTCTTTAAACTGGCTCCCAGCCTCAGCTCACATCAGCTCCAGACTCTGGTGCTGGTCTACGGGGAAGTGAAGGGAACTGGTCCTTCCTCCTTAGGAGCCATGGTCAAACACTCCTCCTCTACCTCTGGACGTTTGGCCGCCCTGTCCCTCAGAGGACCCTGTGGTCTCTCATCTCCATCATCACTCTGTTCTGTTCTGGTCCCACAGTGGTGGAATGAAGTAGTGAAGTCAGGACAGCAGAGTCACTGAACACCTTCCACACCATCTGAGAGCCATCTGTCCTACGACACCTTCACACAGCTGACGTACATCTCATGTCTTTAGCATGTTAAACGTAGCTCTCTAACACACTTTCACTGGTGTATTAGAGAAGGATGGACCTTCATGTTCTCATGACATGGACCTGAAGTTCTGGTTCACTTTGACTGCTCTGATTGTAAATCACTGTGGACTGTAGTGAACTCTGCCCCTCATTGGCTGTCTGAACTCAAACACACTGTCCTGGTTGTAGTCTGGACACATATTAGGTAATAAACCACTTCCTGTTTCATCCAGGAAGTGGCTGATCACTGATGTAGTTCTGGTTCTACTACTTCATTACTTTTCAGAAAGCAGGACAAACAGCAGCATCATCAGCGGTCCACGGTTCTTTACAGAGAACTTTAATATCAGCAGTAGAAGACCAGTTCCACTGGGAAGCTGTCAGGAACATGTTACATGTGATGAAACTTACTCTGCAGAAGAGACTCCTCCTTTAACATCGATGCCATGTTGGTGTGACTGGTTGGTCTCAGGGGACACACAGCTGGGTTCAGGTTCAGGTCCAGGAGACTCAGGTCTCTGATGGATCCTGGTACACAGAGGAAGACCAGCAGGGAAGGTCATTCAGGTTTTAGTCTTCAGTCTCAGCAGCTGTTGGAAGAACGAGCAGCTCTCACCAAGAAAAGGATGAATACAGCAGCGTTTCATTAGAAACATATTGCCTCATAAGAATGTGTGTGAGTGAGTGAATGAGTGAAGATTATGAATAAAGAAGCTGTGATTATGGGACACGTAGCATCTTCTAGCACAGCTGGGATTTGAACTGATGACGTTTAATCAACAAGGTTCACACTGCACCAAGAAGCTGATGCCAGACACAGAGATGCATCTACAACACACTGCTGTGTTATTGTAGATGAACACTTTAATGTACAAGCATAAGAAGAACAAACGTGATCCCTGATGATTCCTCAGAGCTCAAGATGTCGTCTTGAACAGTTCAGAACCCAGAAATATTCAGTTTACAGTGATTGAAAGAAGAGAAGAAGCTGATTGTAGAAAGATGAACTCAGAACATTGGAAGAGATGAATGAATGTTTCTTGAACAATGTCTGAAGTGTGAGTGAATTATTGAAGGTGTTCATCTGTAAAACAAGGTGAACAAAGTAATGAGTGTGAATGAATGCAGCTGAACATGAAGTCTGTTGACTGAGTGTAAACCTCACTGAGCACCAGGGGGAGCTCAGCAGCTGAGGGAGAAACATGAAGCTCCACCTCTGGACCTGAACACTGAGCCCTCCTCCTGTCACTCTGTGATGTGTCCAAGTGCTCTCTGTTAAGAACACCGTCACACTGCTGGGTCCACAGGGTGAACACCAGGACTTCACTCGTTGGCATGGATACAGCAGGACATGTGTCCTGTTGGACATGAGATCATCTCACAGTTTGTCTGAAGAGCTCCAGTCAGCATTTGAATCAACAACTTTATTGAAAATCTTCAGTCTGCTGCTCCAGACAGTGAAACAGACACATCACGTCATTTACAGTAAATATAGAATAGCAACAAATGAAGCTCATATTATTGTGACATGAAACCCTCAGCTGATCCTCGTCTCACTCACAGATGATGAACATCAATGTATCAATACAGCAACATCAGAAACAATCACAGATAATAACTCATAATTATTAGTTCTTGGTTCTAACATCAGTGAAGTATCGAAGTCTGAACAAAGTTCAGTCTCACGATTTAATCTAACGACTGAAACTGTTTTATGGATTTATGGGATTATTATGAGTCAATGTTCACGTGAAGGAGCAGAGAAACAGATCTCTGCAACTAGTCTCCAGATCTCAGCAACTAGTCTCCAGATCTCTGCAACTAGTCTCCAGATCTCAGCAACTAGTCTCCAGACCTCAGCAACTAGTCTCCAGATCTCTGCAACTAGTCTCCAGACCTCTGCAACTAGTCTCCAGAACTCAGCAACTAGTCTCCAGATCTCTGCAACTAATCTCCAGACCTCAGCAACTAGTCCCTAGTCCTCAGCAACTAGTCCCTAGACATCTACAACTAGTCTCTAGCTCTCTACAACTAGTCCCTAGACTTCTACAACTAGTCCCTAGACCTCTACAACTAGTCCCTAGACCTCTACAACTAGTCCATAGACATCTACAACTAGTCCCTACACCTCTACAACTAGTCCCTAGACCTCTACAACTAGTCCATAGACATCTACAACTAGTCCCTAGACCTCTACAACTAGTCCCTAGACCTCTACAACTAGTCCCTAGACATCTACAACTAGTCCCTAGACCTCAACAACTAGTCCCTAGTCCTCTACAACTAGTCCATAGACATCTACAACTAGTCCCTAGACATCTACAACTAGTCCCTAGACCTCTACAACTAGTCCATAGACATCTACAACTAGTCCCTACACCTCTACAACTAGTCCCTAGACTTCTCTGCATACATTGGTTCTGACTTCATAGACTGATAAGTTCATCATAATAACACATCGTCATTGAGTTTATGAAGTTATTAATTAACAGTAGAAATGGACCTTTGATCTAGGAGAGCACTTTGACCAACAGAGGCCTCAATAAACATGAAATATGAGCTTCATAAAACACCTGAAGTATCAAAGTCCAGACTTTAGTCCAGCACCAGAACTCAGTCTAAGGACTGGATGTGTTTTATAGATTTATAGCTTTATTATGAGTCAATGTTCAAGTGAAAGAGCAGAGAAACGGTCAACATCACGTTAGTAAGAATGAATCTGTTGAAGGTGAAACAGGATCAAATGTGATGAGAAGTGTTGAGTGCGATACCTTTTCATGTTGCTGATCAGCTGCAGCCACCTGATGAAGACACACAGACGGGTTCCTCATTAGTCTTCAGTCTCATTTGGTTTGTGTCTCAGCAGGAAATGGGATCTGTTTCTGCATGTAGACTTTAAAGACAGCCAGCTGTAGTTCAAGTATCTGTTGTCACATCAGCTCTGTGCTGTGGACTCACTATCAAAGACAGGAGGTCAACACATGAAGCAACAAAGAGCAGCTCGTTTCTCATCGACTCAAGTTCCACTTACTCACTTTCTTCTCCTGGACTTCAACACTCTGCAGCTCTCTGCTGTCTGGACCAGGTCTGTGTGGAGGAAGAGTTTTGTGTTGATGTGAGTGGGACGAGGAGCTCCATCAGGATTAAATCCTCTTCCTCTTCTTCATCAGTCCTCAGTGTCTTCAGGCTGCTGTCACACTCCAACACTTTACTAAAGCAGTGTGAACCTGCAGCACTCAGTCCAAAGGTCAGCTGTGTCATGTTTATAGGACTTTATATGATACGTGTTAACGTTTAACCCACAGCAGCTTCCACACTGGAACAAAGCTGAGAACATGAAGCTCCTCCTCACTGACAACATCAACACTCCAGCACTGTGACTGGCTTTAAAAGAGGACATGAACTCACCTCCAGAGCTGGAGATGAAGCCAGCAGGAAGGTTCCATGTGGTAGACCTGTTAGAGATCAAATGCATCAGAGCAGGGGTGTCAAACATACGGCCCACGGGCCGGATGCGGCCCGCCACTTCATTTTATGTGGCCCGCGAATCCGCCAGCAAAAAAATAAATAAATACATTTATTTTTGTTTTTGTTTTTTTACAAAAATTAAGTTAGATGTGAAAATAAAATGATCCCCATGGTCGGAATTATGAGATAGAAAGTGGAAGTGATGAGATAGCATGTTGTCTGTGTGCCGACATTAAAACGATCACAACAGGTGGACAGGAGATGCAACAACCCATCAAGAGGATTCCAACAAGTGATCGTGCCTTTCTCAACATGCGTACTTCTCTGTACTTGTGAACTCGTGGACTTGTGAAACGTCATCAGTCTCAGCCCAAGTACTGTTCCAATTCAAAGTTCACATCGAGCCAAGCACGGTCCTCATGCCCGGATGTGGCTCCGCCCATTTTACCGGGGATGCATCGGAGGTGACTTGTCTGTACTTGGGACAGCCAAATATCCCATAATGCATTTTGCACCAGCAACAGGAAACAATGGCGGAGGAGAAATCACACAACTGGAAGTTGAAACTTTCTAAATACGACTGTTGTTAAGTCACAGAAAGTAATTTTAGGATGTTTTGAGGCGAGAAGTTAGTTTAAGCACCAAATCTGTGGTCGGTTTGTCAAGATTCAGCCGATTGAAACATCTGCTCCGACGATGTCGAAGATGTGAGGTGTTGCTAGCGGGATCTGATCCACATACATACATATATTTATTTATATATGTATATACTCATATATGTATATACTATATTACTCAGCTGTGGAGTGAAATGGTGCAGCACATTCTCAACAACAAGCTCCAACAGGTTGAAGTGAAGGGAGGAGTTTGGCGATGTGCCTACCACCCTGGCTTCCTCAATGTCCCGCCCAGACCTGCCAGGGTGCGGCCCGTGAAAACCTGGACGTAATGAGGGACGCACCCCAGGAGCACCATCTCGCCAAGATGTCCCCAATCTGATGTAACCGCAGCCGTTCAAACCATCGCTGAAGGTTTCTCATGTGCAGCAGACCGAGCCGCACCACCAGGTGAGCTGTTGACATCATCCCGAGGACGGACATGACACACACATGGAAGTATGTGTCGGTCAGCAGGCCAAAAGGTCTCTGTGCGTTGTAGCCATTCAGGACGTGCACGTCCAGCATCTGTCTGGTTTCCCTTCATTTCTGGGTCATTAGGAAGTCCCGGAGAAAAAGCCCATTCGTGCCTCCGAGGGGGGAACAGCCAGCATGGCTCCCTCGTGGAGGAGAGGCACTAAGATGCTCTCCACCAGGGGTCACCAACCTTTTTGAAGCCGAGAGCTACTTTAAGGGTCCTGAGCAGTACCAAGGGCTACTTGTTTGATACAAACTTCCTGAATAACAAAATTGCACAGATCACCTTTTAATAATAATAATATACGTGAAGAGTGTCTGATCACGTTAATGCTAATTATTCCTCACAATAATTAACAATGATGGTCGGAAACAGATCTATTTCAACATGCAACATTTATTTTTAATCTCTTTCAACATTTGAAAGTCAGAGGACTGGAACATTTTTGAACAAATCGTGAACTCTGTCCCATGTTTACACAAATGATAAATAATAATAATGAAAAAATAAACTTTCACTTTTTTAAATGAATCCTATCACATTAGTACTCATCACCAAATCTGTAGCATTTTTAACAAATCAAAATCTTTGAACACACTTTTTGAACATATTATTTTTCACATTTTTGTACAATATTTGAGTTTAATGTAGTCATGGTGTTTTCAATGGAAACATTATGTTGTCTCTTTCTGTGTGTAAATGTTGCTGGAAGCCTGGCACTGCACACCGTTCACCAACGCACTGTCATCCGGTGCATCATGAGACACTGCAGCTCTGAGTGAGTCTGGATGAGCATCAGTGAGGCGTGTTCTGTGTTGGTTCTTCATGAAGTTCATGTCAGAAAAGGCAGATTCACAGAGAGGTTGAACCAACAAGGCAGCAGCTTCCATAGCTGCTGTGCATCACCTTTGTATTGTCTGTGTCCACACGGCACCAACAGTTTGGTGCAGACTGATGATGGGCTTTGAGGTGGAGGTCATTTTGCAACGTTACGATTTCAATCTCCACCCGTCCAGCATCCAAGCTGAACGTAGCACGTAGTTGCTCAGCAATGCATGTCATGTCCACTGCATGAAAGGATATGAAACACATGACACACATGGCTCAAGTTGATCAAAGTCTCAAACTCTTGCCCTGGTCTGTTTATGACTCGAGAGGACTTTTCTCCTGCTTTGTCAGAAGCCCCAGATGCTGAAGCATCGTCATTCAACACTGACTGCACGGAGGGAACGTGCAGCGCTGTGTTTCTCTGTAATGCACAGAGAAAATGTTCAACTCAGCTTTAAATGCGTTTCCAGCGCTTATCATGTCAGCAACAGTTTGACCTTTGCCTTGATGCAGATCAGTGGGCAGGTCCGGTAACGGGTCTGCCACTAGTGATGCAAGGTGCAGGACCCACCAGGGTCCCTGACTCTCCAGAGCTACAGGAACAGGAGCAGGTGCTGCTATGAACCCTGTTGAAGTGTCCACTCCTGAAGGAGGACTCTGGGTGTTTTCTCTATGAGTGAGTCAGAGAGTAAAGGTGATGATCTGTCCACATCAGAACAGACACTGCTGCCCTGTGCAGGGCCGGGGATCTGACCACCTCCTGTCTGTTGAGGTCCACCTCCTCAGTGGTGTTGTCCCACCTCAACATGACGTGCTTCCCCCTCAGCTGTGGAGTGAAATGGTTGAGCAGCTTCTCCACAGCAACAAGCTGCAGCAGGTTGATGTGATGGGAGGAGTCCAGCCATGTGCCTCCAGCCTGGCTTCTTGATGGTCCCGCCCTGCAGGCTGCTTTACAACAACACATGAACAAGGATCCATTTAAGTTCACCGATGAAAGGACAAGTCAGCAGGAAGGTCTCATGATGTAATATAGTGTGTATATATATATAGTATAATAACAGTAATCACACACACAGAACATATTATCTCAACAGATGTTTTTCACAAATTGTGTTTCGGTGCTAAATTTCAGATTATTCAACTTTTATTTCAGACTCATGAGTCCATATAGTGTCAAAAAAACAAAACAACAACAACAACAAACAAATACAACAACAATATATACAATGCAATATGAGGACACCAAGACACAAGTGTTGCAGTTAAAACAAGTCTCTCGTTAAAAACATACAGACATTTGTTCCAATGTTTCCAGAAACAAGAAGTACATCTTGTGTCACTGTGTGTTGGATCAGTTCAGGCTTTTATAATTACATGTTCTGAGTCATTTAACCGACATTTACATTTGTAAATAAAATTCCTCAGCACAGCATGGAAGGTGAACATTACGACTCAAACATATGACTTGCACTTGAGCAAGATTCTAAAAGCATCATTGAATGGACCTGAGTCTTCTTCATGTTGGCTTCACTATCCTGCACCACAGCTGGGCTGTGTACAGCGAGTACAGGCGGCTCTGCAGAGCTGCTTTAACATCATCTGTACACATATGAAGTTTACGTGCCAGCATATTAGCGTGAGCAAACAATATGCAACACTGCCGCTGCACATCGTCATCATCACTGAGGCCATTCCTGATGATGTCACCCAAATATTTCATTTAGTGCACCACATTTAGCTCTTGACCTCCATAAAGAACGAGGGTAATGAAGCTTCTGAGCCTCCTTGGTTTTAGCGATCAGGATAAAACTCTTTTTAGAGTTGAACTTGATGTCGTACTGCACATCACACCGTGAGCAGACTCTGAGCAACTGCTGTGAACCAGCGCTATCAGGAGACAGGACCACGAAGTCATCAGCGTACATCAGATGGTTCACAAGACTTTCCCCACCGTACATCCTGTCTCACACTCTTTAGTTTTCTAAAGATCGTCCACATATCGATTAAAAAGAGCAGGTGACAGTATTCCACCTTGTCGGACGCCATTGGTCACTCGGAAGGGTGCAGATGCACTC